>JACCGJ010002671.1:0-16101 GCA_013407085.1 Atriophallophorus winterbourni | reverse complement strand
TGGGCAGTTATGGATTGGCACGTAGAGGACACATAGCCAAGAGAACAGCAGACATTTCAGTCGTTAAGGCGTTCGATTAGAATTCAGTAAATTATGGAATATGGTAAATTATTATAACTCAGTAAATTATTTTCTTCAACTGTGTTTAAAACGCCGACCTCCGGGAATACTCTGTTTCCTAATACTGAAGATGTTTGCTGTAATAAAAACGATGGCTTCGGGCATTCATAGATAGCAGACCATGGTAAAATCAATGACAAACATGTGTATTTCCCAAGTCATATCAAGTATTGCAGAAGTTCAAGCAGCGTTTAATTTTGAATTAGGAAATCGATAATATCAGGCGACTGTCTGCTGTCTATGTGCAGACAACCTATTCTCCTCTTTAATCTCAGGTCTGTGTACTACGGGGAAGGCAGCAGTAGCGGGGAAAATGTAATGCAATTCACGGTCACCTCTTTCGATATGTATCAATGAGATCCATAATTAAAGTATACGATTACCGTAGTCATAGAATTTAGCACGCAGCACGAGTGTTTCATTACCAAAAACAGGAAACGGTACTCTGCAAACAGACATTGTTATCTTGTATTTAGTTAAATATCCAGAATTAGAATATTCTTTGTGGTTGTTGCTCTGCTGTAATTCTTCCCACACTCCTTTCGTAAGACTTTGTGTTAGTAAGAAGTGGTATTAAATTTATTCTGCGCGCAAGTACACTCTCCTAGAAATCATTTTGGAAATTAAAATGTAACAACTATTTTCTTGTGATTGAATTATTGACTACATTCACGCAAATAATTCCCACTCAATCCACACCGAACATCGCATCTCGAACATCACCATTTTAACGATCATTTAATCCAATTCGACTTAGGAAGCATAAACCACTTCTTTCAATCTTCGGAGTTTAAAGTGAGCTCCCAATTCACACAGCGAATAGATTACAACGCTGGCCACGATACTCATTAGATATGATTTCAACCTCAAATTCGTGAATACCAAGAGTTTCGGGCACGCAGACTAATCGCAAGGCATAGTAACAATAATCCAGAAGAAAAAGTAATAATTGCTAGCGTCACGGATGAAAATGATCAGGACACATACGAAAGCTTCAAACAAGCTTTGGAACAAGTAATATCTACCGAAAGGATGTATTCATTGAACGAACGATTGAACACATATCTCGTTAATATTTTGTTATTGTGTGCTATGTGTATGGTATTAAACATTATCGTAAAGCTGGAATTTACATTCTTTTTCGTCTTTAAAACCACCTCTCTTATGTAAACTTCAAATCGTTGCTCAGAATTCAGCCTGATATATAAATGAAGAAACATTTCATTAATAAATACGCCTTCGCTTGATGCTAAAACTGCGTTGGAAAGATTTTAGGCTACAACGTTATAGATAATCAATCACATAATAATATAAAAAAACAAAACTTGGTTTGGGAACATGCCAGCGGTAACCACACCTGTACTACACCATTAGTTTCAAACTAATTTAAAGTGATTCAAAGTTTTAATGACCTAAAAAGCAAATAATTTACAATAACCATAATTTAAAAATATAGGAAATGCATAAAAACAACACAAATGTTTAATGAATACGGAAAGTCAGCTTAGGTATATAGGTGCGAGGTTGCATTTGGTCAAAATATACTTGTCAAGTTCAGCCTTGAACATGTTCAGGCTTGATGCACAAATGATATGTGGGAGCAGAGAGTTCCGTATAAAATAAACTCGGACAGTAAAGAAGAACCTTAGACAATTTGATCTAGAGTGTGGAATAATTAACTTGTAGTCATGAGATCTGCTTGCTGTTGATGAAATAGGTGTTCAAGTGGGTGATCCACTGTACGCAGAATGTTGAACATGTCACCCCTGACACGACGATACGAAAAGTCCAAGAGGTTCATAGTTGCAATCCTCTACTCGTATGACCTGTTATATAGCCCGGTCACCACTTTTGTAGCGTGGCGGTATATGCGTTGCAGCAATGTCGTGTGTTTTCGTAACCATGTTTGAACAGCGTACTCAATTGTTGGCATGACATAGATGTCGATGTGTCCTTTTTGGAAAGAACATGTTTACTGTCTCCACCTGAGGACAGCAAACAGACAGAAACCGGTAGTGGTGTGTAAGGGATGGGGATGTGAGCACCACAAAACATGAATAATACTTTTTTCAACCAGTGAATCATTTTAGTGTAGAAGTCATGCACGACTGCGATGAATTGGTACTTTGATGGTGTCATTGTACTCCATGCGACTTTTAACGGATTATATTGAAACCCTGATTATTCATTTCTTTCCCTTCTCAATAGAGGAGAAAAAGTACACCAATGAACCGCTTGACATATACGGAAAAACGGAATAATGAAAACACATAAATTTTATTTATTGTCCCGTTCTTTTGAGAGAGGTTTTTCGCCCATGTGCAACACCTTCACATGCGGGTCCAATTAAAATCATCGTTGAATTCAATTAATTCGGGTGTGTGCATCGAAGGCTATTCAATTTACCGTTTCTAACAGTAATGCTGAAGTGTATTGCAGTGACCAAAGTTATGTGTTGCTCACATCCCCCCGAAATTCCACTCCACTACCGGTTTCTGGCTGTTTGTCGTCATCAGATGGAGACAGTATTACATTGATTTTTCGGTTATGTTAGCAAGGATTCTTGATATTGGTGTTATTGGACCTGTTGGACATGCGACTGGGCTACCTGCAGTGTTTACAACACCCACTGTTTCACGCCTTTGGTATCGAATAAATCGATATATGTGCAATGTGCTGTCTAATAAAAGCAATCAGCTCCCAATGTCAACTATTTGACTATTGTCCAAGTACCGAGATAAAGCCAAATTTTTTTCGCTCTGTTTTTTCGCATACTATTGGTGGATTCGGATTTTGACGGCACAAAATCGTCGATACAGAATTTACGCCTCTCAATAATGTGAAATTAGCATGATGCACATTTTTTAATTCAATTCAATTCAATTCCATATAATGGTCTAAAAAGCAAAGCTTTACAAAAACCACAGAATAATATGGGAATTACGAATAGCATAGGTTGTAAAAACGGGATTTGTTTGCTTACTGATCAGTTCAGGAATCACGTAAAAATTCATAGGGCAGAAATTGTTTTCAACAGGTTGGATGGGGTAAAGATGTATAGTTTACTTCGATGAATGGGTTCAAAGCTTTTATGGTGCAGAATATATAGATTCAATGTTTCGATTGGTCGACATGAAGTTGTCCAAGTTCGATTTGAATGTATCCAAGTTGGGTGAATGTGCAACGTTACGGGGTAGGGAGTTCCAGGTAAAACATACACGTACAGAATAAAAATACCTTCGACAGTTCAGTCTCGAGTTGGGAATAAGTACTGTATAGTTATGACTCCGGCTTGTTCGTGGTTGTAGTCGTGTGAATAGTTGATTCATGGGATGGTTGGAGGTATGCAGTATATTGAACATAAGAATCAAGTCGCCTCTAAGTCGGCGGTAGCGACAGTCGAAGAGATTGAGGCTTGTAATACGATCATCGTATTGTTTATGCTTTAAACCACGTACGATGATATATTCTCTGCAAGAGGCTGATGTCCTTCTGTAGCCATGGTGACCAAGCATGAACCGCATACTCCGTGGTTGGCCTCAAGTACGTATTAATTATTCGATGAACAGTTTGCGTCGGGAAACTCCCGAACACGCGTTTTAGCAGAAGCAGTACAGTTGAAGTCTTTTCATAGACAGATGTGTGACCGTAGCGTGGATCGTTGGTGTTCGTTTATACATTTTTGTTCGCTTATTTTACATTTTAGCCAATTTCGGCGGTTTGGATTCGTTGTTACTGATTACCATGACACCAATTCCCTGTTATGAAGTTTGATTGGTTGTCGAATGACGGGGAGTATTTTTTTGTTTCGTTCCTATTTAAGCTTGGATAATCTCAGATATCTACATTTTGTGCTACAGACTTGACGATTCGAAAGGATTTGCCCAAGCGCTTCTTCGCCATACCTTAATGTTTGCATAAACTAAAAGTCCAGTAAGCGTTTGAAGTCACTGTTTCATAGGGTTCCTACAACGATGTTCAAACACAAAATCACATCGTGAATCCTGGTCAAGCACTCGAGACGCGGGTGGATGAACAAAGCAATTTGTTGCCCACATCCCCCGCACTTAAACTCAACAAGCAGTTTCTGGCTGTTTGCCATCATCAGGTTTAAGACAAAAGACAGTAAGAGTAGCTTCGGTGAGCTCTGAAACAGTGGACTAGTAGTAGTAAACAAAGTTATACGAAATTATTCTTGGCTAAGCACTCAATATAATCCGGAACGACCAAAGTACAGTTTGCTTACATCCCGCACGTACACTTTACAACTGGTGTGTGGATGTTTTCAATCATCAAGCCAACCATATTGTATTTACCCGATGAAGATGCGAGAAACACATAGCAGTGGTCATCCATCAACAATGAAAGCACTTGACCAGGAATCACTATGCGATTTTATGGTTCATTGAACCAATGATCCACGGTTGCAAGGCTTTGTCGAGCCAACCTTAGTGTTTCCACCGTCAAACAGCCAAACAGCGATTTCTTAAGTTCTTATTAGGTGCACGTTTGTCTTTCATAGAACTCCTTAAAGTAAGACGTTGTACAATCATCTAGTAGCGATTTTCGGAAGCAAATTATATATATTTATGGTTACTAATTCTAAACACAACCTCTCTATATAACTTAATCAATCAACGTCACACAATACTTATCCTGAAGATTATTTTTGTCCTAATACCGAGACAAAATATGACATTTTTACTAACTACAAAAACTTTCGATCTCCCTAGTGCCTCAATTTTATATTTTTTTATTCCTTACACGAATATCCTATTGTATTGTACAGCTATAAGCTTTTATTACCATAAATTTTTGAATCTGGAACCTTAAGAGTTATTTTCCTAGTTTTATACTTTTTGATTTAAGATACGCGCAAACCAAAATCTTGAATCATTAAACCGATTCGCCTGGAACAAAAGGTGTTAAACATTTCTCCGCCAAGGTTGTATACTCCAACTCCAAATAATTGAACCGAGATTATTAAGTGAATTTGGTCTTGAATACCATTTATTGATTAGCCAATTTTATCGATCGAATGCTTAAACGTTTAAATGTCGTCTAACATCGGTGCACCGATTTACCACGCACTTGATCTTAGTACACTCCCTCCATCTAATTTGCACTAGTTGTACAGAACAGTGGCGTAGCGTAACGTCGGGAGATGAGAATAACGATATCTGCATCACGAACGTATGTAGTGTTTATGCTCCATGACTTTTCGAACGACTAAACAGTCCGATTCCTGAGGAGAATATCTCTCGCAGCGCTTTTAGCGATAGGCGGTACTCTGACGAATGACATATAACATGAATGATCTGGCATCATTGCTGAGCGACAGGTTGTGGATATCCCTGCCCCTGCAAGCCAACTTCCCGCTTTCCTACGTAGATGTTCGCCATATGGACTGATATTACATCTGAACAATTCTAAATCGTCTAACTTGACTCTGTGGCATGTATACAATAAGCCAGTACAGATGAAACATGATTTTATTTTATATTTCCCTATAATGCCTTGCGTTAAATTGTGCTGAGGCTTATCTTAGGCTTTATACACCTATTCAAATTGGTTCAATTACCAAGAAATACCAGAATCCCGCATAAAACGCCGTCGTAACTATTGCTAATCGCGCATAAGTTTCGTCCGGAAATCTTAGCCATCAATTCGGGTGAAATGATTTAAAAATAAACGATAAAAGCTTGTATATTGAATAAACCTGTATTAGCTCCAGTTTGTTGAAAATCATCAGTGCTTTTGAGGTGCACGCGCACTTGAAAAATAATTTAACAAAAATATACATTTTCAACCAACATTTATCCGCAATTTTAATCCTCCTTCAAACCACCAGGATAGAAATTTGAACGTATGATTTATGAGAATTCTATACTTTAAATCAGTGATTCCCAACCTTGTATATGCCTCGCACCATTAAAAAATTTAATATGATCTCACTCTACTTATAGTGCATGTATTGATGATTTTCGCCATTTCCAATACAAACGGTTTATCACCTCTTCTACAATTGTATGGGGTGTCTTGGATTTGGCTACTTTAAATACCACGCGATATGAAGCCATCAATGATGGTTTGTCTCAGATAAGACCTAATTTTGGAAGGGTTACTTGTGAGGTAAAGTGGATCTTTTCTGCTTTCAATTATTCATTACTATAACCTGAAAAACATGCACCACCATGCCGGTTGTTGAAATGTTCTTACAACCTCGAATTCGTAAAATAAATGGGTTTAGCATAAAGTCAGAACGGCGTTCGAATGTCAGGTCACGGATAGGCAATAACCGCGAAACCGGTCGTGTGCTTCCGTCCTGCTTTTCGAACGTCATATACTATTTATTATTCAAAATCTGACTTTAAACAAAAACCTCGATGGCTTCCTATTCGTGTTTGACAAGACAACATTACAGAGTGGGAATTAGTGTTTTACAAATCCTCGTTTATTTCACTCCAAGTAAAACCAAACTGAAGATATTCATCATTCCATTTCCATCTCTTTGACATGATTAAGAGTTAATTACTAATTTGAAAATTGTAATCTGATAACTTATATAAAACGTTAATTATAACAAAGGTAGCAATATAATTGAGATATATATTATTAGTATAAAAAGTATTTATTAGATACGTAACAGAAATTGGCACTACACAAACACAGAATACGCTAAAAAATGATAATGATTCAACGGAGAATGGCAACACTTAATGCAAGACAAAATCCAGAAATGGTATCTCGCACTCCATGGAATAGTGTCTCGCACTCGAGGTTAGGAAACCCTGCTTGCAATTATTGTATCGCGAACGCAGGATTTCTGCGGGATTCGCACTTCGACAGTCTGATCGGAAGTTGAACGTCACATCAGCTGTGCAGTTGAAATTAGGCACAAAACATCTCTTAACATAAAAAAGCTCATTCGCATGCATTTATATCACACACGTCCCACAACCGGTTTCGTGCTGTTTGAACTCATCAGGTAGGGACAGTATGATCTGGATCCTCATGCGCTTGAAACAGTGGAAGAAGAGTAAACAAGATGCGCTTGTATGCCATATTGTAAATGTTAATTTCAGCCATGTGTTAGTAGTCATAACATTGTACTACTGAAAACAAATGAGTAGCACAAAACAAAATAATGTTTTACAATTGCACTGACATTTTCTCAAGTCATTTTCTCCCAAAACTGAAATTCTACCAAAATTTGCTAACAAAATAAAGACCTTTTTTCATACTATTACTCAAATAAGACGGAAGAAATTCAAAAATATTTTCTCATTCCAATATTCATCAAACTCATATTGGGAGATGAAAATGGTCGAAACTGTAATATTCGCAGACAAACCATGATATGCTTATCTTCTGATCCATTTAGCTCCATTACAATTTTTACAGAGATTTCTATCTTTGAATGAATGTTGTCTTGGAAACAGCTAATGAGGTTTTTCCGGACAAGTATGAAAGTGAAACCGGTATTTTAGGATCTATTCTTAAATTTAGCGTTTCAATTTTTTGTTCCGAGAAACATTGGTGCCGATTTATTTAGAAATCTCGACATCAGGAATCCAATAAAGACCAGTTAGATCCAACTGCAGATTCTCAAGGAATCGATTTTTCCGGTGGCAGAAGTAAGCAAGAATGGAATATGTTGTGATACTCTGATCATCAACACTGACACTCCATAACCGGTTTCTGGCTGTTTGTCGCGTTACCACTAACAATTATTACTTTTCTGTCGTATAATTTTCTCCCCCGTATATAAATTGGAGCAATTTAGTTTACCAAAAAGAAAACGAGAATCGAGATTAGTATTCCTAATCCTTGTAAATTGTGGTTCGTCACCACGTGGGTCGGTCAGACGTTCACGCAACGTTCGCGCGATGGTGTGTTGTGTTGCTTCAAACAAAACGGCACATGAATAAAAACTTACGTTCGATGCTGAGGTGGTCTGATTTGGGTGTCTGGACCAGTTCAAGTCTGAAGACTTCACTGCAGTGCAAAGCGGTATACAAAAGGCGTTACAAGTCTTGGCGTTATTGAAACGAATTTTCGGCAAATTCACGAATCAGTCGGTGCCCCGTATCATGAACACCTATCTGAGACCAGCGATGGAGTACGCTGTTCAGGCTTGGTCACCCAGGATTAAGAAAGACATCAATCTTCTGCAGTGTATTTATCACCGAACCACAAAGCTTGTATCCGGATTAGCTGCTAAACCATGTGAAGAACGTTTGAGGAGTCTCAATCTTTTAGACTTTCGCTTTCGTCGACTAAGAGGTGACCTCATCCTGATGTACAACATTATGCACGTCCCTAACCATCCCTTGTCCAAACTTTTCACACGCTCGCCACCCCGTTCCAGTCGGAAACATGAACTTACAGTGCTTATTCCGACTTCAAGACTGAACTGTCAAAGATATTCGTATGCTGTATGTGTAAGTTTCAGATGGAAAACCCTCCACTCCACTGTTACACACTCAGTTAACCTGGATATTTTTAAAGCTAATTTGGACAAATACTTGAGAGACAACCCTAACTTTGATACGATTTACACTACATGAGTTTTCCTGTTCTTCTTTTTTATTGTATATACCTCATAACTCCATCCTATGGTTATTGTTAAGCTAAATGCTTTTTAGACCATTACAAATTTGAATCACTTTGAATCACTTTGAATCAGAAATATTGATATCTATCGAAACCTGAAAGCATCGGTAGCCCGGTAATGCCTGATTCATGACCTAGATAAACAAAACTCAGAAGGAAGTTTTGTTTAGTAGTAGAAATAGCGATATAAGTCAGCCACGCCTAACTCCAACATAAATATTTAGTCAAATCATCCTATATCAGAACGAAACATATCTCGTTTGAATCTGGTAAGCAAATGACCTTCGGGCAGATAACCGAGTTAACAGTAACGTCGAAAACAGCTTAGTTGAAGTATCGATAAGGCTTAATCCGCATTAGCGCACACATATTTATCTTCAAATTTAGTATCGATCGGATAACAGACCTACGAAATCTGACGCCCGAACTCCAGTATCCTAAATTAAAAAAAAACATTGGTCTCATTAATATGCTGACTAGTCAGCACAAGTTTCAAACTGGTTAACGAAAATTCTGTCCACCCCTTGCGATGTGCCGTTCTTCCTCTGTTGTGAAACACTCTTCATATTCTGATGGAGAATCGCCATCAACTAGATAGCCACAGCTTTGTACTGAGGATGCTTAGCTGTTCAGTAACTGGCTGAAATCCTCAATTCACCTATCAGTGAGTTGCGAGTTCAGCTGCTCTGACAAATCGCTGAGGTTCGTGCTGAAACTACAGTCGCCAGATGCGATACGAATCTGACAAACAGTCGTACAGGATTCCTGAAATTTTCATTTTAAACGAAATTTCCACCAAGAATGGCTGACGATCTATACAACCGAATCATGAAGCGGATCTTCTGAGAAGGCGGCGATCAGAATAATCCTTTATAGCACCTCTCGCTTGGGCAGTGAACTGAAGTCTGCTCCGTTAGATCCAGTCTCACTGGTGGCAAGAAATGATGGCTAGGCTTTATAATATCGCAGCCTCCGTTACGACTTTTGGTTTGGACCGCATTTTTTCAACTAGGCCGTTATATCCACTTAACTGCTCAGAAATAACAGCTATGAGATTCTTTCATTGGTCCGAGTTTCATAAGACTGTCAACTTCACTTGCCAGTTAAGAGTTTTCCTTCTGTGGTTCAATGTTTGGATCAGAAGCTTTGAAAGAACAAGTTTGTGAAGGAATGTTTTTGTAAAGAGAGTCGTTACGTTTTGTTAATCAATGCGCTGTTCTTAACGCAACATTGAGGATATCAGAACAAAACTGGAATGGAACATTTGAGCAGAAGTCCAAGTCCAATGTGTTTGCTCGTAGACATGGTTCGTGTTAACATGACACCAACCAAATCAACATATGCAAGTACAGATTTACCCCGAAATAACAAGCGGGTTTCAGGGTTAGGGAAATCAATTGTGAAGAATACCATGTTTCTATAATGCCCATAATGTCAGTTGAGTAGTGCGAGCCCTTATGACGTTTTTAACAGTTTATTCAGTGTTTGTATATTGGATTCCAGTGCATTTAGACGCGGCTAAATTTCATACTCAGGGGTTTTCGCCTCCGAGGATGACGCTGTTGGTTTGGCCTTGCAAGCCTGGCAAACGTAACAAACACCGGGGCAATTATCTCCATTAATAATCGATACCAAATCCGAGGTCAGTGATTTGTCGCATTTCGCAAGCACTTTCAATAAACAAGTGTACCGACTTTTGGCAAACCTTACAGATGCAGCCCGATGCGCATTGTTTTCTTTTCGGGGTCATCAGGGTCAGGATTGTGAGCAGCACTGTTCAGTGGTGTGTGCACAATCGATGATGAATATCGTGAGCGCGACAAAAAGCGGTGTTCACGAATAAGAGCCAAATCAGAATTGAATCTGGCGATACGTGTCGGTAGTTGAATATATAACCAGTCGATGGCGAGAAGTAAGATCTTTCCGATGACGTTAATCCCTTTGAGGACTTGAAGAGTATTATCAGCCAATGAAAACAAGTGAAATGAAGATCGGTGTGCTGCAAGACAAATGGGAACTCGTCGTTATGGGTGAATGTAGGGCATCATGGTTGGAAATAACTCACTCAGCAAGTAAAATGTATGTCATGTGTGTAGCAAAGACGATGTGATCGTTTGTCGCTCAGCCAACAGTATGATCAAAGCCAGTGGTATTCTTTGTTTCGGCCTCTTGATGCAACCTACGGTTCAGATATTCAAGAATCTCGAGTAACGATTCAATTCAATTCAATTTTAATGGTCTAAAAAGCATATAACTTTACAAAAAACCACAGAATAATATGGCAACAACGAATAATATAACAAGTGAAAATGGGATTAGGTTGATTACTGAGCAGTTCAAAAATCAATTAAAAATCCAAAAGGCAGAAATTGTTTTCGATTGTGTGATAACAAATGTAGGTGCATGGTGTTAAGATGTATAGTTTTCTTCGATGCACGGGTTTAGGGTCAAAAAGGCATCAAGGCTTCTCTTGAAAGTTTGCTGATTTGGTGAGTTTACAAAAAATAATCTGGGAGATTGTTCCAAGTAAAACAAACTCGCACGGCAAAAAATGTCGAGTAGCCAAGTGTTTGCTGGAGTGCTGAAATTCTGTCTTACAAACATATAAGTAATTGTAATCCACAAATCCAGTTCTGTAGTCATCGTGTTTGCTACCCTGCCCTATGCAAAAGCTGGCGGAAAGTCGTTTTTTAACAGCATCTGATGATCTAGTGCAGGCAATTCTGTTGACCGTCACAATCAATATATTCGAAGTGGCTCAAAAGCATGCTGATGCTGATTATATAAAACGCTATTTAGATTTTGGTCGGCAGCAAAGATTTTAGTAATATATAAAATCGAAGCCGCAGAATTTAATTAGTTTGAATTCGTGTCCGGGTAAGCTTGCCTCAGATAAACAAGCAATATCTACCCGGTAGTCTGGTAAAGAGCGCAACACTACAATTCTTACATGTATATATGGTCACAGATTGCTCACTTTTCACAATAGACGTTCAAAGTATCGAGTACACCAATCTATTCTTTGCACACGCAATCGCAACATACAAGGCAGAAAGAGGGCGCTATGCGCGTAGAAATACGCCTGCGGGTTTCGCTCCGGTTCTTTTATCGGTTTAATCCCAAAAATTATTTTTTTCTGAAATCCAGTCCCCCGAACGTCAGTGAGCTATGGAATCACGGTTTCCGTCCAGTCATTCTGAATAAGAGCTCCATCTACCCGAAGCAAATTTGTTTCAAGGCGCCTACCACAAGGTGCCTGCAAATGAAAGGAGTTCCGGTGGGGTTGCGATAGACACTCGTGCAGACAAAAAGATAAACCTGGTTGTCATATGTTATTGAAACACACCAAGGCTTTGTGGTGAAAAGGTAATCCAACTGTAACCAGGCAAAAATTCGGTTGATATATGCTTGAATTTCGAAGCATTCTGTAGCATTGGCGTAAATCATTACAATACGTTCGCAAAGCTAATGTTGCCAGTCCAGATTAACTAGTGAACAGTTATTTTTATAACGAACTACTTCATATTTCTATGAGTAATAAAGCATTAAAAAGTTTCATGCCTTAATAGGTCCAGAAACAGCATGACTAGTCGATGGGGACTTAGGATATATCATAATTCCAATCTTTTTAACGTTTTTATTTCAACTGAATCGCAAACAGTCTTACACAATTCTCTTATTAAGTTTTTTTATCAGTAATCGGTGGCTCGTTGTACGAGTCATTAGTAAAAGTGGCGGTAAATTCTAAATAATTGTCCAATCGAAATGTATCCCCAATCACAAAACAACCTGTTGAGCGTGCGCTGAAAATCTAATCGCTGGAAGATAAGTACGAAGAACTTGTGAATCAGAAATGCATGCGAGATTGGCCAGATCAAGCAGAAATCACACTGCAATTCTGCTTGCAAATACCGTTATTTCCGTTGTTTTTAGTAAATGAACTATCGAGCGAGCATCAATCAATATCGAGCGTCAGTATATAATGTGAGAATAGTTCGCTGTACATACTGTGTGATATTCATTCATTAAGTCAGTCAATACACGAGTACAGAAGCGAATGTGTTCTCTCTAACAAAACATATGCGGGCCGGAAGCAGCACATTTCAGAGACAACAATTGACGAGGGGGTATGGAAAAATTCTTCAACATATCAAGAGATGTCAGCACCATTGGAATCCATACAAGAATTGTTCAATATTCCGCAGCAGTTCATACAATTCATTTCGCATAATCAATCGTTCAAGTTCAGGAAAATCAGTTTACATGTCAGAACTCAGAAAGTTTTATGATAGAAAAAGCAGTAAGCTTAACAATAACCATAAGATGACAGGTATATGGAGTAAAATTACAAAATATCTCAAAAATGGACACTCACATACCGCATGGTTCGTCATATACTCATCCAGTTTAGAAGCGAAAACCGCAACAGATCCCGAGCGTGTGATTTCTTCATGCAAAAAGTTCCAAATGAAACAAATTGTTACCGAGAAAAAATTTCGTCGAATATCTAATCGAGAATGCGGAATGCTTAAGGCCTTTGGATATTTTCGTGTTCGAGTAAGGCTACTAGGCTTTAGAAAGTGTTTAAGGGGATGGTTCTCAGTGAAAAGCTTCAACGAATTTCAGTCACATCGAGATAACGAAGTCACATTTGATTCATTAAAACCAGAAATTCATTCAGAAAATGCTGCTACAAAACATGAGTGCAGTCTCCCAGAAATTATGATTTGCAAACAAAAGTTGAATCAAAGCTGGAGTCCGACCCCGACACAAAGTTACAAAATGTCAATGAAAATGTCAGAGGTGGCCGAATAACAAATATGAATCGGAAATGATAGCACAAGATACTTTGTCTTCAATCTTAAACGCAAATGCTATCTAATCCAACAGGAGAATCAGCTTGGAATTAAACGGCAAAAGAATACGACGCAAAATTCTCGGTGTTGTCATGTTTGACAGCGTATCGCGATCAGTTTCATCAAGGGAATAATGTAATCAGCTGTGTGAAATGTATTGTTCAAGATTGTGCTTACCGACCGTTCATAAATCCGGTAACTGTCCGACAGTAGTAGTAATATAATTACAATATCGAACCTCAGTGCAAGAGTGGAACTAGTTCATATTGAGGATTAAGTTATGCATTTATATTTTGGATATAAAGTTCATAGTTTTCCTCTGATCGGTTTGATCTTTGAATATCTATCTGAAAGTTCGATATGACGGATCAATTCACACAAGAATCATCCATCTACGACGTGTCATTCTTTGTGTGCGTCACCCGTGGATTTTCTACAGTTCGTCCGTTTATTTGAATCGCTTTTGTGACCCATCGGAGTTTACCACTGTCAGGAACTACTCGGAGAAATACTCAACGTGAAATCAATTTCACGCCAATATTCTCAACCGGAGGCTGACAAATTTGCGGCTAAATCGGGTGACGAAATATTCCTACAACTCGCCACTTTCCGTCAACTCCACACAATGCCACACAAACCAAACCCAGCCTTATCGATTTTTGTGCTCTGATTTGTACTTTAGGTTGGTCCCGTTAACATGAAACGATATGATGTTCGCGAAACATGCGTCGTCTGCAAGAAAGTCGTCAGTGGTAAGGTCAAATCTGTCATGTGTCGCAACTGTTCCCACAAGTGTCACGCAAAATGTGACAAATGATTGACCCCGGAGGCGTTATCGATACAGAATGATGAAGACGCCTAGTGTATGCTAGGTGTGCAAAAGTTGTCGAACTAAACCAAACGCAGATTTAACTGCTCGAACAAGTGTCCAGCAAAGCAACCTGGATGATAGGATGCTGAGCTTAGAGCTCCTATTACAAACGTTGAAGACATCGGTAGAGACTCTGGACACAGCTCAGACTTTCCTAAACGTGTTAGCTGCAAAATCTTGTTATTTGCGGATGACGTCAAGCTGTGGAACAAGTACGTACGATTGAGGATTGCAGACAGCTTCAGCTGGACGTCGATGCCTCACAGGACTGGTCAGTTAGAAATGAACTTTCAGAAAATGTCAGAAAATGCAAGGTATTGACTGTTGGAAGACATTTCGAGTTCTCTTACATCCTTCGTTCCCATATTCTTGAAAGCATTGACAAGGAGAAGGACTTGGATGTGTGGGTGAGCAGCAATTTTAAACCGTCACATAACGTCACGAGTACTGATTCGGCTAAAACATGTGTTCGGGAGTTTCACGAAGCAAACTCTTCATCGAGTATGCGGTTCAGGCTTGGTCACACTGGCTACAGAAGGACATCAGCCTCTTGCAGAGAATATATCATCCGACCACCAAGCTCATACGTGGTTTAAAGCACAAACACTACTAAGGTCTTATTACAAGTCTCAATCTCTTCGACTCTCGCTACCGCCGTCTTATAAGGTATTTGATTCTTATGTTAAATATATTGCATACCCCCAACGATCCCCTGGATAAACTATTCACACGACTACCACCCCGAACTAGCCGGAGTTATGACTACACAGTACTTATTCCCGACTTGAGACTGAACTGTTGAAGGTATTTTTATTTCGTACGTGTATGTTTTACCTGGAACTCCCTAACCTGTAATATTGCAAATTCACCCAACTTGGATATATTCAATTCGAACTTGGACAACTTCATGTCGACCAATCCAAACATTGAACCAATATATTCAACACCATAAAAGCTTTGGATTTTGAACTCATGTATCAAAGTAAACTATACATCTAGACCCCATAGATTTACATGTGGCATCCAACCGATTGAAAACAGTTTCTTCCCTATGGATTTTTATCTGATTCCTAAAGCGCTCAGTAAGCTAACAAATCCCGATTTTACTACCTTTGTTATTCGTAATTCCCATATTATTCTGTGGTTTTTGTAAAGCTATATTCTTTTTAGACCACTGAATTCAATTGAATTGATTTGGAAGTTCCGGTGAGAATGTGGAATATCAAATGCCAGCGGGTGAGTACGTGTGGCATGGCTTGACCGGAGGCGAAATAGATGCCTCAGAGGTAGCACCATTGAGTTCATTATTTTATAAGTTAGGATCAGATTCAATCTAACCAGACTGCGAGGCAGTGTATCCAAATTAAGATGAACCAGTCGATCCTTATATGGTTGGTTTCGGAGACAGCCAACAATTTTAGTTGCTCTGTAATCAATCCTCTCAAGCAGCTTGATGTCCTGTTGTAGCCATAATGCCCAAGCTTGCACTGTGTAATCCATCACTGGGTTAATATACGTATTTATGAGCATGGGGAATGATTCACGGGAAAAATGTTCGAAAATACGCCGAAGCATACCTCGGCTAGCTCGGTTGTACACTGCTTCGCATTGCATGCTATTCTTCAGACTTCCGTGGTC
>JACCGJ010002670.1:0-10520 GCA_013407085.1 Atriophallophorus winterbourni | reverse complement strand
TCAACAGGGCTTCACATTCGGTGGACATGTAGAACGGAATGCGGTATCTCCCGCGTAGAACACGCTCGCGCAAATCCCGGAGATTTTGACCGTCAAACGGCAAGGACCCGCTGATTAGCGTGTACAGGATCACACCGAGAGACCAAACATCGACCTCTGGACCGTCATATTTCTTACCCTGAACCGCGTGAGAAAAAGTTGAATACCAAGCGATGAACGTGATAAAAAGAAGCTAATCACAAAATGGACGTCGATGACATTGGCACAGGTGCACATTCGTGGTGATCTGACACGAATCTACGGTTTACTGACACCGACAATTAATCGCCAGACATTTGATCCTCAGACATTTAACCCCCAAGTCACTTCATCTTCAGTCACGGAAAGATTGACGTTCTTAAAATCAATTGCATAACACTCCTGCTAAATAAACTCATTTAAACGTATTCTGCATTCTTCAGAAGTTATCAAACTTGGGATTAAGTGACTTGGGGGTTAAATGTCTGGTGATTAAGTGACTGGACACCGAATCTACAGAACAATACGCACGGTGTTCCACCGACGTAGGCACCTATTTAACTTACTTCTAGTTTCCCGAAACAGCTATTATCTCACCCTTAAAATATGACATTCTCGCATAAAATGTTCTCCGAACTGCCACTCAGTCCGTGTATGTTTTCTCTGAAACCATTTGCAATTAAAAATTATCCTCTCCGAGTGGTTCCCATACAAGCGGCTGGTGAAAAACAATTCACCCAAACATACATTTCCACCTACATATCAAAACCCTATTTCATACCCTACGAACCACTAGGATCGAAATTTAAAAGTACGGTTCTTTAAAATTTTATACGTACATCGTGAATCTAATCCTACTGAGGTTATGTCCTTGTATTCAACAGCAATAAAATTTAGCTAACCCCAACGCGACATGGCTTTATCAAAAGAAATTGGTGTAACGTTTCACTTTGGGCACAGAAGCTTGGTCAGACCAACAATGATAGTCAGGACAGGGAATGTGACTAAGTAGCGTTCTGTCCATCAACTGTTTGACCCTACTACTAGTAATCCTCGGGGGGTGTTAAGTCACACAGGAAGGACCGGGATGAGTGGTATTCACGTGAACCAAATAAAAGGGAACATGGTCAAGGTCAAGGTCGGTTAATACTCTGGCTGTTTAGCGATTAGGTCAAACTGAGGTGGCGGAATGTTCCTTGACGAACCAATGTATTGTGGTGCTCTCATCCCCATCCCTTGCACACCACTACCGGTTTCTGGCTGTTTGCCATCGTCAGGTGGAGACAGTAAGATCAGATTCAGTGAGCCTTGAAGAAGTTTCTGTGTCAGAAACGAAACGGTTTCCAAAAACTGCTCTAGCCGATTGCATATAGATTTGCTTCCATTACGATCGGCACTGAGCATGTTCCAAACAATTTCCTGTATGGCTTAATTTATCTCATCATCATCATCATCATCAAAGACAGCAATACACCGGCATAATTTATCTACAACGCAAGTAGCTCTATCCACCCAAACATTCAGGCCGAGACTGCGATCGGAATCCAGCAAAACAACGGACGCTAGAGAATGAAGCGACGGATAGATCACGCAATGACAGCGTGTCCGCGCGCGCCAAGCTACACTCGTCGAATCGATTGCGGATCTATCCGCCCGGGGTGAAACGAAAATGTCACCAGGCTAAAATTACACGCGAACGAACAGGCCGACGTGAGATAGTGATCGGAAATGTTGCATGTAACGACAAAATCGAACAACCAGCTAGATGGCTGCGCGTTTCGGATAACCGAGTGACGAGGCAGACACGCGAATCGGAAAGCGGTGCTACGTAAACGGTTCTAGAGGACAACGAATTATACCGTGGAGGGGTTGGCTTTCTACGTGAAACTCGATAAATAATGTACGATTGATTGGAATATGTGCCGAACCGATGCAAAGAGATTTGAGTGCATTCGGGTACAGCAGATTTGGGGTAACGTTTCACTTCTGATACAGAAGCTTTGTCGGACCAAGGGTGATAGCTAGGACAAGGAACAGCCTTACAGCGAAACAGCCTACGGGGATGTCACGTCATGAAGGCAAGACCAGGATCAGCAGTCTGCATATCAATGTAACACAAGTGAACACAGTCAAGATCGGTTGACACTCTAGCCCACATAAGTAAAAGTACTTAACTAATGGGGTTAAGGTAAATGTGCAATCGCACGGTACTTGTGTGCTTTGCGGCTAACAGCGCGCAAAAATGATTGGTCAACGGTAGTGAGCTGCATGTTGAAGCACGCTAGAGTCTGTATTTCCTTTTTCATATCTGTCTAGGTCTGGGTAACCTGGCAGTATCTCAGCCCACGTGCAGTCTGACTGTGCGGCACTTTGCCTGGATCAGGCTTGTGCTTTCATACATCATCATCATCATACAAAACGTATACGAGCTATTAACGTTCACATCAGCGTTGAGCGCCAGATTGTGGATATTTCTGCCCCATCTATCTTAGGGACTGCTAGTCAACCTGCCTTAGTAATTTCGACCGCCTCCACGTGTAGGCATTTTCAAGATGGATGCAGTGGCCTGTATCTAAAACGTGCCCCGACAAGGAATAAGGATTTGATATTCCTTCGCATCTAGAGGCTGTCTTTTGACACGCTTTCGGTGTTCTTCGATTCTAGTGTGAAGTTTCATAAATACCTGTCATATGTAAACATCAGAATAGTCCTTACATTTGATTCTGCAGATGCCGCTCGTAACGGCTGATAAAGGTATAATATCATTGCATCAGGGTGGAACGGAGAGTTTCCCTTACTTATATCTTGCACGTATGGACGCCTGGTTCAAGATGCTACGATAGTGTTTTCGTCGGAATAAGTTTAAGTGAATGTACGAAATGTCAGTTCAGTAATGAACTGCAAAGTGTAACGGACTGCGGTTGGGCTGATAAACTGGCCACCCGGTTGCTTCTCTCATCCCCTGACAGGCGCAGAATAGTAAGTGGCGACAAGGCATTCTTAAAACATGTCCCGACCATAACAAACAAGTTACCATCACCATTTCCTTCAGTCCAAACACCGTTTTCAGACATCTGTATTAGCAACGCGATGCTGTAACCCAATGCGTGCAATCCTACACACACCTGGATAGATATTTAAGAAATGTCTAACAGCGCGTAAAATTCGTAAACACAAACATTTTCTTCTGAAAAACAGCGTAGGTATGAGCCTGATCTGCAGCACAGTCAGACTGAAATACTCCCCTGGCTGCGTAGACAGAGAGAAGACGACGCCTAGCATCACGCAGGGGAATGTCTGTAAAATCACCGACATGTCAATGTATGTTCAGTTTTAGGTGGAGACGTAATCAAGAGGTTCCAGCGACGATACCGGGATATCAGAGCGTAACTCGAAACCCCGTTGTTCACATTTTTCAGTGTGTTAGAAAATCCATCATCTGGAGAATTCAACGCATAAAAAGGTTCGTCCTGCTCAACCGCGAACAGTATCCAACACACAAATAGAGGATCATAAACTATTGTAATTAGTGGTTTCTCGCATTTCTTCTGATTGGAGATCAAGCTAAGCTGGATCGTATAAACATACTACAAGCTGCATGAATCAAACGGCTTGAGGATTTGCAAAGCAAGACTGCACTTTTCAAACAAAAAAGTCTTGTCCATGTAAGTGGAAATGGTAAACACCCGTGTTCCGTGATACCTCTCCTCGGAAACGAAAGCAACTATGGCACCAAGTGTGAATGAAGATCCCGCTTAATTCTAATTTGTACCGGCATGTTGAAATTGGTTGGAGATGCCGAGATAAATGGAAATATTGATCACCAATCGGAGTAGATCGTGATCTTGTTTGATGCCGGTAAATTGAAAGGCACGAGTAATCACCGTGTCACAAAATACCCATACACGTGTATGACAATACAGTACAGTACTTCTGTGGTACACAGATTTGCTCACGATAATGAGCTGCAAACAGAAACACGCAAGTCTCAATGCCAATAGCATTATATAATATCCGCCTCCGTGTAGGCAACCTGACAGTATCACAGCACACATGTGCAGCACTTTGCCTGACTATAAACTTGAGAGTTCATGCATACACTTAGTGGTATGTATGTTTGAAATTACAAGCCTGGATCCATGGATAGTGTAGTACAGTCACAGACTATGCACAGGCTAACATACCGTCAGGTTTCCTGGGTCTCGACAGAAGTAAGAGAAAATGGCAGCAAGATTCCAGCATGTTTTCGCATACAGTTCAGTACATTTAGCAAATCAATACGCAGTACCCGATTAACACAAAAACGGTTTGATGAGCAATCCTAACTGAGCAGTATGTGAGCGCACACGACTTTTTTCTGGCAACTCCCTCCTGCCTTGCAGGTCGCACTTGGTTGTGCAAAGGCTAGAGAAGCTGACTCGGACAAACGCCCAGTGGTGCTGGGGACGCCGCTTTGTACCCAAATTCCCACGGAATCTTCATTGAAGCCGACTTATCCTCCAGGAGGACATTGTCGCACAAAAGTAAAGTATGTGAGTATGAAATCACGGGCCTGGAATCACACAGAAAGCCGCACAGTCATAAGCTGAGATACCGTCAGGTTGCCCAGGCTTAGACACAAATATGATAAAGGGGAAATGACAATGAAACTTTAGTGTTCAATCGGTTGAAAACCAATTTAGGAAGGCTGTATGTGCACAGTACAAACAGACAGCATGATTCCACATTCCCTGAAACAGCGCTCATTCCGTGATAAAATAAATTTAGCACCCCACCATCACACTTGTAGTGAATTCATAAACTACCTGAAAAAGTTCAGGAGCAGCATACGGTGGGCTGCCACAGAACGTGTCCAGCTTGGTCCCGGGACTGAATTCGTTTGAAAACCCGAAATCGGCCAATTTGATGTTCATCTCGGAATCGAGTAAAAGATTTTCCGCCTTCAAATCCCGGTGAATGATGTGCTTTTGATGACAGTATTGAACCGCGGACACGATTTGTCGGAACTTGGCACGAGCATCAACTTCTTTCATTCGCCCGTGTGCAACCAGATAGTCGAATACTTCACCTTGAAAGGGTCGCACAATTGAGAGGGATATTCAGATGTCAGTAAAACAATGAAATGACACTTTAAACCCGGAACAAATCATTCTACACGAAACAAGAGGAAACGTCGTTGAACTAAATAAGCGTATGAGAATAGAAAACAGCGAGACAAGCAAGAACGGACGAATGTTCATAATCATCGACGGTAAGTTACGCTGAAATAACTTTTGATATTACACAGACTGATGACGACACGTTCTAATCAGCAAATGCAAGAACAGCGAACACAGTCTGACCAACAGTGACAGTCTGATATAGAAGTATTTCTGCCATATTTAAACATGGGTAAGTCTAATGAATGGTTCCACGGTTGTCAAGGCCGGCGCGGTTCTGGGGATAAGCTCCCAAACCCAAAAATGTTCTAACGCACGCCTCATTATTACTCTGAAAGCCAAGCCCAGCTCCTGGCCTGCTGAGGCCAGTTTAATCCGAATCTCAATGTGGGTTTCGCTGGGGAAGATCAACCGTTAACATGGTCTTCTCCCTGAAACAACTTTAAGAAAAGTGCCGGGAACAGCGTATGTCATTATACGCTGTTTTTATTGATTTAACGAAGACATTCTACTACTTCAGCAGGGAGGGTCTTTTCAACACGCTTGATTTGATAGGCTGCCTCGCAAGACTGCTGATAGTCGTTATTTCGTTCCACTCAGGCATGAACGGCTCAGTCCATTTTAACGGTTTCAGTTCAGAAGCCTTTGAAATTCGCCGAGGCGTCAAACAAGGGTGTGTTCTCGTTCCCACGCGGTTCGGTATTTTCTTTGCTCTGCTTCTGAAGCACACTTTTGGGACCAGAACAGAAAGCATTTAGATACCCACGCGAAGTGATGGTAAGCTTTTCAACCTGAGCCGGTTGAGAGCACAAACCAAAGCACGGGATGTGCTAATCCGTGACCTGTTGTTTGCCGACGATGCAGCTTTTATTGCTCACTCACATGAGAACCTACAGTCGCTAACGGACTGTTTTCCGTCGGCATGCAAAAACTTTGGGCTAAGAATCAGCATGAGCAAGACCAAAGCCCTTGGTCAAGGGATTGTATTGCCTTCAATCATCACTGTTGGAAACTGTCAGCTTGAACCAGTACATTATTTCACATATCTTAGTTCAACCATTGCGGATAACCTCTCGCTAGACACGCAGATTGATAAGCGGATTGGCAGAGCAGCTGTCATTTTGTGCCCATTGAACTCTCGTGTTTGGGGTAACCGCAAGCTGACTGTAAAGACAAAGATGATGGTATACAGCGCGTGCGGACTGAATGCTTTACAATGCGGAAGTGAAACCTGGACCACCCACACAAGACACGGAGGCTGAATGCTTTCCATCTAGGAAGCATCCGTCGTATTTTGAACATATCGTGGATGGACAAAGTGACTAATGCTTTCAAATGCTGGTCTACTACTACGACCTACAACAACAACAACAACCGAAGGAGGCCAACACAACAAGTCTTATGAATCATAGCGTTATATATGACTGCTAGTCTTTACGCGTTCGACATAAAGCCAACAAGCGCAAAGCGTGTTAAGTACGAAACGTTAACTGCTGTTTATGGGGCATTGCCCGGGCGAAGTCTATAACTGTGCGGCACTACCTCGATCACACTTGTGATCTCAAACACATACATACAGACATGAATTTGAGAAACTTGGTATCTCATCAAGGCGTTCAGCAGATAAGATGGTGGGCTAGTTTATACATTGAACAATATGAAGATCTACGACCGTGAGATTGTCAATACAGATCGTTGCAATCAGATCGGTAGATAGGCTAATTTGAATTTGAACAATTAGTCTAAATAGTTCCACATTGTCTAGATCGACGCTTAACCTTAGCCGCGTTAGTTATGTAATTTTACGCATGTGGACCGCTGCGTCAACCGACCATGACCGTGTTCACTTGTATCAGATTGATTTGGATACACACTCTGAGGAAAATGGACCGCTGATCCTGGTAATGCCTACGAGACGTGACACATCGTAGGCGTACTATAAGCTGCTTAGCGGTTAGGTTAACTCAGTGGTAGGGGATTGAATACTATCTAATCATCTTTCCTGTCCTGACTATCACCATTCGTCAGACGGAGCTTCTGTGTCAGAAGTGAAGCGATACCCAAAACCCGCTCTACACGATTGCACTCAAATTTCTTTGCATTGAGAAAGCTACATGTTCATCATTACGCTTCCTTTGTTGTTACCTTAATAGCAGCTACGGGTTACCCGATGGTGTTTTATATGTGCGCCGTAAAAGAGGCAAAACGAGTGGTTAAAGCGATAGTGGCAAATACTGATTATAGCGCAACACACGTGGATCTGAGGTGCGGGTCACCATAGAACAGATGTGAGCGTCAGTCTGAGGTACAATGTGCAAGCACCCAGCTAGAGCCAAAATCTGATCAAACATGAGAGAAATCATATTTTTCAAGATTTTGAGTTGTCGATATTCACGGATACACTATAGCCAATTGTGGTGGTTTTGCCATCAAACTATAATGCCAGATAAGTTAACATAAACAACTAGACAACTGCCATTTTTAACTTCATTAACGTCTGCTTGACGAAACGAATGAATTCTTTGCTGAATACATAAGTGCCGTAAAATATACACACAAAAAGCGTACAGGATGTATTTCATCTACCTGTTTCGACATGGGCAGCCTGACAGCATTATGTCTCGCGCGCAGTTTATGACTGCGAGGCACTTTGTCTGTATCTAGGCTTGTAAACGACTTCAAATATTACAAGCTGTGTTTCAATGCATCAAATCGATTAGATAAGCGTATTGTAAATAAATACCACACCCTAAGAATATAAAAATGGATAAAAAATAATAAAAAATAATATTACCAAGAGTAAACGTGAGGACATTGTTTGAACAAAATAAACTGAACAGTATAAGAAAAACAACTGCGGATGCGTTGCTTGACAAGTAATCAATACTAGCAACCATGGGGCATTCACACAACACTTACCACCACTAGCATATTCCATTACGAGATAGAGAATTTGATCGTTATCAATTATTTCAAACAGCTTCACGATATTAGGGTGGTCCAAAAGCTTCATCAAACGAACTTCCCGGAAAAGCTAATGGAGACGTTGAGGGAAGAAAAAAGACGAAACCAACCTTCTGACGACTCGAGGGACTAAGCTGTGCTTTGTCAATAATTTTAATCGCCACTTTTTGGCCAGTGATGACATGACTCGCTAGCTTCACTTTGGCAAAATTACCCTTCCCGATTGTACGAATAAATTTGTACTTTCCTACATGAGGTTGTTCGTCAATACCTCGCCACCGAAGTGGACGGTTGGCATCTGTAACATCACCATTGTATTGTTTCTGATCAGAGCTGGAAGGTGGGCGTGCAGTTGTTACAGGAGCCAATGTGGCAGTGGCCATCGAGGGTTGGCCAGGTAGGGCTGAAGAGAGAGCTCAAAAATTATATTGAAGGAAATTACGCGTGTTTATATCAATAGTGCGCATAGACTGATCGATTGAATACGTACGTATGAATGAAATCACAAGCATGACCCTGGCAAAGTGCCACACAGTAAAAGAATACACACGGGCTAAGATGCTGTCAGGTCGCCCAGGCCTAGACAGACATGAGAATAAAAATAAAAATAGTAATGAGACTTCAGCGTGTGTAGTGATTCATTAACTCACCTTTTTCTCGTATATATATCTCACGTCTCTCCTTTTCTGTTACAGCTCCTGTATTCCAGTTTTAGAAGATTAAAGCCTATTCTACGGCCTTTGTCTCTTAATATCTCTGAACGCTTGAAATCATATAATACTACAATTTAATCTTCTATGGGCAAGGCACTTCGCCCAGATCGCTTTGACGCGGACCCCAATTCTTCAGATGCAGGTAAACGGTGGAAACACTGGCATTTCAATTTTACAAACTATTTGGAATCTCTTAAAGCAAAGAACGAAGAAAAATATCAAATACTAGCTAATCTCATTGCAGCAGATGTGTTTGAGCATGTCTCCGAATGTGAAAACTACGACACAGCGATCAGTGTTCTTAATGCGCTTTATGTGAAACCCAAGAATGTTGTTTACGCGAGACACCTACTTTGTACAAGCAAGCAGGATGTCGGAGAATCGATTGACCAATATTCAGAGAAACTAAAGAGACTTGCCAAAGATTGTGCATTTAAAACGGTCACAGCTGATGAGTATCGTGATGAAACAATTCGTGATTCATTTATCCGTGGACTATTATCAAACAATATTCGTCAGCGGTTATTGGAACATGATTCTTTGAGCCCTGATCGTGCTTATACACATGCTCGAACCCTCGAGTCCGCGGAATCTCAATCTATGTCTTACGTTCATTCATACGTACCCACCAATGAGAGTTGTGCGGTACAGCCAAACCCAACGCATTCACTTGATCCAACGGTCACTCACAATTTAGCAGCTACCACACCGAAATGCTTTTTCTGTGGCTATAATAAACATCCTAGACACAAGTGTCCCGCAAAGGATGCCACATGCAAAAATTGTAACAAAGTTGGTCATTTTCAACGTGTGTGTAAATCGGCTCCCGTAACGAAACACGTTGCTTATATCCAATCTGACAGTTATTCACAGCCCTTAATGGCTTCTATGCCCACATCCCTTTCACGTACTGTGATCAAAGTCTCAGTAAACGGTCTCCCCCTCAATGCTCTTATTGACACCGGTAGCTCAGAGCGTTATGTTGCTTCCGAAATTGCTTTTTCGAACCATTGGACTGTGTATCCATCGACGACACAAATAACCATGGCGTCCACAAATCTGTCCAGCCAGACGTCAGGACATTGTTTTGTAAAAATTAAATATCTCAATATTTCTTACGATCATGTCAAACTATCGACCCTTTCTAAACTGTGCTCGGATGTTATCATCGGCCATGATTTCTTGATGCAACACAAAGACGTGAGTATAGCATTCGGCGGTCCGAAACCTACGCTTTGTCTCTGTTCTCTAAAACCCGCTCGAGTCGAAGTACCAACCCTGTTCGGTGCACTTTCATCTGATTGCCATCCCATCGCCACTAAATCTAGACGCTTCTCACCGCCCGATCAACGATTCATCCAAAATGAAATTCGAAGTTTACTCGAGGATAAGATAATAGAAACTTCTTCATCTCCTTGGAGAGCCCAGGTATTGGTAACATCGAGTGAAAATCACAAGCGCAGAATGGTTGTGGACTACAGCCGCACCATCAATCGTTTTACACAGCTCGATGCCTATCCTTTACCACGCATTGACGAAATGATAGAAAAGATTGCTGGTTACAAAATTTTCACCACTTTAGATCTCAAAAGTGCTTATCATCAGATGCCAATTCGTGACGAAGAAAAAATAATATACGGCTTTTGAGGCTTGCGGCAACCTATAT
>JACCGJ010002669.1:0-28076 GCA_013407085.1 Atriophallophorus winterbourni | reverse complement strand
TGTGCCTGTACTTCAAGCGCCTCAATTCTCCGTGATCTTGGCCGATGGCCAATGTAGGAAACTATCATTTTGCGAGGGTAGAGAAAAAGAAGCGAAGTGAACAATCAACCTGTAAAACTCATCACAGCTTTTCATGTCTGGGCAACCTGAGAGTATCTTGGCTCACGCGGAGTCTATGGTTGCATTGAGGACTGTCGCTTCTTCTGGAACACTAGAGTGGATTCTGATCACGAGCAGCTTCGATTTACATTAAAATTCTCTGGTCTGAAGACAGTCGTCTCTAAGCGCATAGCATTCGAGAAGCGTTTGGATCCTTCAATTCAGCAAGCCTATCGCGGCCGTGTCCGCTGCGATGTCCGAAAATATCACGCATCAACGGAATGCGATTGCTACTGCAATAAACGATGCTACGGAGTCGGCGTTTGGCCGCTCCACATATAACAGAAGGTTTCACAGGATCTCACAGGCTAGCCTTCGATTACTAGAAAGGAGAAGAATTCCTGCAGAATTCTGCAGAACGAAGACAGAACAGAAATAAGCTCAAGCGTAGTGGTTGAAAAAAGATGAGAAAATGGAGGTTGCCAGCAATTCGGGTAATGCCCGAAAGCTAATTCAGCTAATTCGATCTGCAGGTTCTCAAACTATTGGAGCTAGCGAGACAATAACAAAGAACGATGGCGCCTTAATCACTAACAAAGAGCCCCGGTTCTCGTTGGGCGGAGCATTTTAATGAGTAATTTAGCTGACCATCAGCAGATGGTCCATTGCCTTCTGTTTCGTGTTGTGAAGCCTGGTCAGTTGGATTTAACGCGTCCGAGCGAAGCCGAAAGCAAGCTTGGTATTGCGTCGATGAAAAGATTCAAGGGATCTAGTCCCGGTTCTGTTCAAGTAGGGTGGCGATATTCTATCAAGCACTCTGGTTGATCTTTTTTCGTCAGGTATGTGCTTTTTTATTGGCCTGGATGGGATCAACAGATTTCAGATTTAGTGCGCAATTGTTCTAAATGTCACTTGCCAGCCAAATCTTCTCCCATATCAGATTTGTTTTCCTGGCCCTCACCCTATCGTGGTTGCATAACTTTGACAACAGGACAAATTCCAAAATTACCTTCTGTGATATATCTGCACAGTATATTATATGATAACATGAAATGGACGCTACATTTAATGCGAGGATAATCTCCTAGCATAATACTATACAGGCAACTGTTAATAACACATGGTAAATAATGACGCGATTGCTGTGATTACATGCTATCAATATTTTCAATGTTTGCCTAATCACAAAATAGGCGAAGAATCCACTTTCACGTGAAGTGCATATGAACAATTATCTCCCTTTCTCAATCGCTGTTCTGAAAGGCGAAATTCGAAGTTAAATAAAAAATAAAAGCTGATGAATCGCATTTGTGTATGCGCGTATGTGTCGTAAGTGCTTGTGTATTTTAATCGGAATTTAACAATGATGAAAAAATTGCCGTAGAATGACTAAAAACGCTGATGAGACAGAAACAGCGATAGGGAATTAAAGAAACAAAGTTTGACCGACTTTGACAAATTCGTGACTAGGTACAAATTGAAAGGGGTTTGCGAAAGATTTTAAAGAACACAAAAACGAAAGTGCTACTGGGCGTGATATACCACAATGTGCTACCGAAATGTTGAAAGCAAGTAAAAATTCGACCGTAACGTACTTCAAATACAAAACATCTTGATGCGGTAACTAGTGTTACGTAGAATTATGTATGATGTATGAACTCATAAGCCTGATCCAGACAAAGTGCCGCGCAGTCAAAAACAGCACATGGGCTAAGATACCGTCTGGTTTCCCAGACCTAGACAGACATGAGAAAGAAAAATAGCAGTGTAGACTTAGTTCTAGTACTCAGAGCACTGACGCTCAGAAAAGATAAATCCCGAGAACTTGATTGTGATTCTATGACGATGGCAGTAACTAAATTATGCTTATTTAAAAGTAAGGTTTTGACGACATTTGAAGGTGGTGCGAACTATAAGCATCAACTATCGGCATAACGTTACACAAAACTTAATACTGGTACACCCTACTATAACGTCATACCATTGAAAGCCGAGCAATTTGAACAAATCTACACGCTACGCAGTCTACTCGAGCACCACACGTTCGATATGCCTCAAAGGCAATTTCATTTTTTCATCGCGTTATGTTCTTCATAGTGATTTTACTGCAGGCAATGACAGAAAGCAGACATCTTACTGCAACGCTTAATCATAGCTGCATACAAGTCGTTTATTTTGTGACAATCGCAAATTAATCTTACGAAACTCAGTTCGAGATGTTTTCTCATTAGTTATTTGAAATTTTTTGATATAATCGCCGTTGAGTTAAATAATTAAAAATATGACCAGTGACGCCTACTGCCTCATCACTGAATCCTGCTCCAACTAATCCAGTACAGTAACGAACATAAAACAAGAAATTAGCGAGTCTCGGTCTAAAAATAATCAAAATCCCGAAAATGATACAATCGCTATTTAAGATGGGCCATTCTATTTATATATCTTTATGTATTGTTGGCAACAGGCACGACCTCGGTTACAAGATCACAATGATCAAAATTTCCTACCGTCTTTCTTTCGCTATATTGGATCAAATGTGTAAAGTATGCCTGGAAAATCAGTTCGTGCTTTTGCCTCAGTGCAAGATATTTAATTGTGCAGCAATTGGTCGTTTCATATTGAACAACTGGAAACTTGGCACTGCTCTGGGGTTCACGAAATTAAATTTGTTGACCTGAAAACGAGCAAAAACAGCAAGTCGCAGAAACAGCTGCTAGGTGTTTAAGTAGTGCTGGGTTACAAAAAGTCGAGCAGTCGAACGCGCCAAAGTTAAAATCGATGACTAAGAACGTACCGAAAAAGTACACTCCCGTAATTATTCGAGAAACAGATTAATTGAAATTGTAATGAGAACTGTTTAATGAAAGTAATTGGTTTGACTGATTTGGGGATGTATTTTCCTGAAATACGACACTCACCAAAAGTACCAAATTCGTCCGAAAATGATGGATTGCTATTTGGATTAGACATTTTCCAAAGATTATACATTTGATCCCAGTCGATGCCAAGGGATTGACTGTATTCTAAAAATATTGCATACCATTGAGGATTGGATCGAGCAATCCAGCTCAAATAATTATTCCACGAAGCCCAATCCCACTTGCCAGTCTCTCCGTAACGTTTGAAGTATTGCTTCATAACAGCACGGGGATCAGCACATAAATCTTGCTCTTCAACTTCTGGCATAGCATCGGTCTCGTCTTCATAATCGAATTCATCAATCTGAAATAATACACCTAGTTGAAACCTACATTAGTGGACAGTGGCTCCTCAGCGGTATCAGCCATTTGAATGTCATTTTCTGATTCAGCTAAGACATTTAATATTGTTTCAAAATAGCGAATCAACTCTCGGTAATATTGGGTGTACGAAGACACCATAGTAATTGAATTGCAAATTGGTAGAGGCGGTTGGGTGATAAGAGAAAGTTTAGAATCCAGATTGATGGGAACAGCTAAATCAGCAGCGACAGATTCACGAGTTGACACAGAAGTTTCCAGTTTTTCGCTTGGTTTTTCAATAAACTCTCGCAGTTGTTTGATATATGACAGGTATTGCTGATATTCATCAGAAACACGGTTGTATTCCGATTCATACGATTCTGAACCTTTTCCACCATTCTCAAACCATTCACGCAATTGCGCAGAGCATTGAGAAAAATACTCAAACATTCGGGATTCATATTCTTCAACTTTCTTCACATAGTCTATTGGTTGCTCTAGGAGCATTGTTGACTGTTCTACAACAAAAGTAAAAAAATCTATAAATAAATAATAAAATAACAGTGAATTTTGAAATTATATATGCAGATATCAAACGTTTTAAAATAAACACAAGACCGTTTTGACGTTGCCCAAGCTAATACCCGGAAACAATCACATGTGGTGAAGTCCAATCCAATCTGGTAATGAAAAATTAAACTTCTATATTAATCAACAGCAATAATACAAATACGCTAAAAAAAAGCTCACATGTAAATAATTTCTTTAACAGATTACCGCCAAATTTTCGATTAGACGTTTCAAACAAATTCATCATTCAGACGGTAACCAAAACCACACAATCAATATTCTCGTTGATGCATAGATTTTTAGTTTATATCATGTATTTCATGCATGGGATATATAAATCTATTTATCTATTTATTAATAGTCAAATTTATTAAAAAAACAGATTATGACTTAAGCATCATACATTTCAGTCGAATGTGAGAAAAAAGTAGTAAAAAGCATAGCTTGTGATGTGTGCCAGAGAAAGGCGCATCAAAAACGCTCGGGCATTCCTTCCAAGTATTACCACACTTATTGAAAAATAGTTTCCTCAATGTGTATGTTAGGCCTGCAAGCTGAACACGAGGGAAGCATTTTTAAAGACCACTTCCTATATTATGAACAAAGAAGTGGTATCCGAAAATACAAACTCTCCGTTGTCGTACACCGGAGTGGTTCGAAACAAAATTACCTCTAAAATAAAATCGGGTTCTGTCCGAAGTACAATCGGCAGGGAACATAAAACACCACAGGGAGGTAAAAAGAACCGTCGCTAAGAATAATTCTACAGTAAACTCGTAGCAATCCTACTATGTTGCTTAAGAAAGGCAACTAAATGCCCTGGTTAGGAACGTTAGTGATCTCGTTCAACCAAATTTAATTGCAGAAACGAAGCCAACTCTTACTCTGCTCATAATAAAACTGGAAGACCCGCGGATTCGCGAAAGCAAATTCTGGCCGCAAACGGACCATTTCACTGTTCAGGACGTTTTGCGCATAGAATTGCTAAATAACTAGCTGGTAGAAAGAGTGCATTGTGTAGGCCGGTGAAACGCAATTGTAATTAGTGCTCGCCCAATTTTGGTAGAATTTCTTCACCAGCTGGACAGAAACTCGCGTATTTCGAAAAGTGATTAACTCGCATGCCTCACAAATGGTCGTTTTAAAAAATCTCCCTGATACAGGGCCTCAACAACACCTTCATTGATAGCGCTCAAAAACGCCCACGATTAGCTTGAAAACTCCCGTAAAGGTTTGTTTGAATCCGCGTTGATGTCTTGAAAATTTCTCTTTTGGTCCAGCAAGATCAAACGAACTGGAGAAATTTGTATCCCATCCTAAACCCGTGTTACTTATCAAGTTTTTTGTGTCATAATTTTCTCGTGATATTTTTTGTTTGTTCTTTAAATTTAAAATAACATTTAAACTAAATGTTGAATCTGTGAGAGTTTTCTTTCCCGAACATTGTTCCTTTGTTTAACTGCACTTGGGCTTTCGCACATTTTGATTTGACCGTTACCCGTGTTTACCGTTATTGGAAAACGATAACTTTTTGTGCTCTCAACTGAGCTGTTTGACTTCCGTTTATTGGATACGTTAAGTTTGCATTGAAACCTGTATTCGATTACCGTTGAGTACAGCGTAAGTTGTTATTGTTCTGATTTGGGATCGATTCGTAAACGCTCGTCACTCCCGGCATAAAAATCTCGTGGCTTGCAGCAGGCAACTAGTTTCCGTGACAGAAACTATTCCCCAGTGACGATTTGGTCGCTACAAGGTTATCAACATGAGCCAAAATAAAATATATAAACCATCTGCTGAAGTATTCATCGATGATCATCAAAACGGCCCGCCAGTAGAATACGAGTGTGTGCGAAACTCATTAATGAACGAGCGCATCTCAGGATCTCAAGGTACTACGCCAGAAAATAAGCAAGAATCGCTTTCCAACAGACTCCTGAACGAGGAAAATCTATATACAACTGTCATTGCGCCGGTGCCCGCAAGCGCAGTCTAACCAGTAATTCAGTGCTCTGGTCTCAAAAATACGGAATATCAACAAGGGTGCTTCTACCTCGAGTAAAAGTGGATTAAAAGGTGTGCATGGGTCCTTGACACATATGCTTTCAGTGTACGTAATAAGTGGGGAGATTTGCAGCTTGCTCCGCCGGACAACCACGTCTGTTCAATTGCCGTCTCAGAATCATCGTTGAAATCGGATGATCATCTGCCGTCATTTGTATCAAGTAAGTACACCATCTACCGCCAGGATAGGGACACTGGTGCTACTTCAGTGAGTGTGACAATTTCAATCAATGAAGAACTTCCCTACAGTGAGACATCGATAAAGATTACTTCTCACACAATCCTACTAACATCGGTAATTCTTACCGTCGCTAGGAGGAGACTCGCACTTGCATGTGCTTATAAAAGCCCGGTTGCGTCACCATTAGACGATCAAATACTGGAGGACACATTGGAATTATTGTAAAAGCAATGCAACGTATTGCTAATTGTTGGAGACTTTAATCTGCGGGCATCGATTAGAGTACCGAAATTTCTTCTTCAGCTAAGTCGCAATACCGGGACTGGTTTCATGTTGGGGCTTTTCATCCGCATGTTAGAGAATCTACAAGGCTTGAAGCGGGACAAATTTGGTCTACATTGGATGTTGATGTATGGTCTCATGGAAGAGATATTTTTGGGATCAAATAGTTTAGCCACTAGGCAAGAGCGACGTAGTTGGGGGTTTAAGAATTATCTGGAACTCACAGATCAAGACTTCAGTACATACAAATCAGACATTTAGCTGTTGCGCTGCAAAGATAAGCTAAAAGGGACTTCGAATCTAGATTTGCTGAAATAGCAAAGATTAACTAGAAAGCTATTTTTGGCTATGTTCAATCCAAACGATCTTCAACACAAGGAATAGGCACGCTAGTGCTGGATGGCGGCAACATAGCTATGACAGCACAGGAAAAAGCCGATGTTTTGCACACATTCTTTTGCAGTGTTCAGCGCCGTGATCCTGGTAATCGTTTAGAAATTCACGAGTGCAGCGCACCTTTCTTTAGCTTTTTAAAGGTTAATCAGGAATTAATTACCACAGTTCTGTCGCAACTGAATTAAATTAAGTCTTCTGGCCCCAACGATATACAAACAATTATTCTTCAACTGCTCGCAACTATAATTATCCTTGCAATCAGCAATCTTTTGCAGATACCTTACTACAGGGTATACTTGTACTTGTGTGCGACTATCTCCTCCTGGAGGATAAGTCGGCTTCAATGAAGATTTCTGGGAATTTGGGTACAAATGGGCGTCCCCAGCACCACTCAGCCTTTGTTCGAGTCAGCTTCTCTAGCCTTTGCACAACCGGGTGCAACCAGAGATTTGCGAAAAGAGGTGGTGTGCACTAACTAACAGTCTACCAGACTCTGTTCCAGGTTTTTCCTCAGGGTTCTCTCTCGAAGCCTTTCCCGCGACCGGGTATCCCACAAGGCAGCGGAGGTTTATAATAAGGGTTTTCCTTCCATTAAATGAAATGCCCTCCCAGGCTAACGAGCTACATCTGCCTGAAGCAAACTGGTTTTCAGGCGCCAGTCACTCGCCCTCGCCCCTTCTCTTGTTGGTAGAAGCAGTTCTGACGGGTTCGGGGAGCCACTCGTGCAGGCCAGAAGCTGGACTTGGTTGTTAAAGGCTATTTAAGACGCGCGCCATATGGGAGCATTTTATAAACAGTAGGAGCTTATCACCACTGCCATCCCCGGAAATGACAACCTTTGAAACCTACTACAGGCTATGCTTTCTGATGTTTGGAAACGAGCAGCAGTAGTAGCCATACACAAAAAGAATCATAGTTCAAATGTACGCAACTATAACCAGTAAGCCTGACTAGCATTTTTTGCATGTGCTCAAAAAATCATCCGGCATCAGAGATGTAAACATTTGGTAGCCAATTCCCTACTATGCGATACCCAACACAGATTCTGGAAAGCAAGGTCCTGCCTAACAAATCTTCTGAGCATTCTTGATGCAGTGAGATTGCGGCTCAATGAAGAGAGACTAGTCGAAGTATGCTACATTGATTTAAATAAACCCTTGACTCAGCAAAACATGAGCACCTTTTGCACAAGCTTAGGATGTGTGGTGTTATAGGTGAACTATGTCGATGGTTAGACAGCTTCTTGACAAACCGTACTATGTTAGAATTGCTGGGGTGTGCTCGGCGAAATCAGTGATACTCAGGGGAGTGCCTCAAGGCTTAGTGCTTGGTCCACTAATTTTGCTTATTTTTGTAAACGACCTGAAAGCATGTTTAAGTTCATGTTACTTCCTTTTTGCTGATGGTGGTAGGATCCTAGGAACCGACAATAGAGATACGCTTATCTCTGATTTAGAAAAAAGTAACCAAGTGGACAAAGACATGGGACTTGCAACTTAAGTTGAGAAAAAGCTGAGTTCCAACACTGTAAGTTAGAACTTTATAAAATTTTAACTATACTACTCTTTGATTACTGTGATATTGCATAGAATATAGTGGAACGAAGAATTTGACTTTATGACCGATAGCATCGTTTTGGAAGAAGTACAACGTACTTTTACTAAATCAATCATTGGGAATAGATCGAATCAATCATATAGAGAAAGGAGTGAGCAAATCATGCTAGAACCATTTTGGTTCCTTCGAATTAGACACAAACTAATACAGTTTTTTATAATAGAATCCTCTGATAATATAGCTATAAGTTTGACTGTTCGCTTCCGACAAACTTCTGGGTATAATTCAGGAAATCAAAATAACATAGTGGAACCACCTAGATTCCGCACGAAAGTGAGAAGAATATTTTACCTGAATAAGTATGCTTAATGCTATAATCTTCCGAAAAACACGACGTGATTTTATACCACATCTAGATTCATTCCTCACTGTGGAAATAATAACGAAACTATTCAACCTAGATATCTCACTAGAAAAATTATATAACTATGGCATTCGTGGGTACTAACAGTGAAATTAGTTTTAAAACTTTCATATCAAACATTCACTTGGCCACTTAGTGTATACCTTCCAGATTACCTCGTTCACATCCACGTTAACAAAACTGACCCATAGACGATACCACACTGCCACTCCGAATATTCTACGAATATCCGCAAGAAATATGTTTTCCATTCAAAATAGACTGATTTGGCGAAAACACAACTATATGTCGGCGAAGGATCTACCAGAATAGCTGCTGCTCCGAAAATGAAGGATAACGGTATTGCTAACACAGATTATTTTAAGTATTCTACTCAATGTGGCGAAGCTGCCAAAATGGCTCTCAGAGAATTGTTTAGAATGCCTTCAGCGTTTTTATACCCAAAACCTTCTATCTTCATTCCCAATAAAGGTAAGTAGTGCGAAATCACTTGAAATAATGTGTTTAATCATGGGCATCACAATTGAAAAGATATTGCGTCTCAAAATGGCTTCGCACCTTGTGACTATAATGGTTTATGGTCAGACAGCAACAAAGGGTAATTCAATGAAACTTCTTAAGAATAGACCCAGGATGCTCGTACGTGAGCAATTTTTCTACACCCTTGTGGTCAACCAATATAATAAGCTCTCAGATGATATAATAAACCTCCCTTACGTGCTAAACTTAAAGAGGGAATTAGATGCTAAATGCATACCATATTCCGAAACATTGTCTAATAACAACTACAAAAATACAAAAATAATGTATTTGAATTGTTCTAATTTTTTTGCATATCTGTCTAGGCCCGGGTAACCTGACAGCATCCTCGCCTACATGCAGACTTCAAAGCGCTTTGCATGTATTAGAATAGTGATTTCATACATCATACATTGTTCACGCATATTATTGCATTGTTTCCTGAATCAATTACCTCTCGCTATGCTGGTAAAGAGAACCCATACCTTACTTTCCAGATATCCGGAAACATTTTATCAACGCTCGATAGAACATTCTCTTGCTTTCGAGTATTTAATTTACAGCGTAATTCTATATCCACAACAAAAATGAAACTGGCCCGCAGGAGACCTCAACCTAGTGCAATAAATCACATTTGCCCGGTAGACAGAAAAACAATTCATATTGATGATAGATAACGCTATTTCGAACAATCAAAATAAAAACGTTTGGAAAATTAACAACAGAGATCTGCACGCATCCTCGATGAATATTATCCGATAAACATGAGTGCTACCGGGAACATTCACTGCCTTTTCCTCGCAAAGTCAGTGCTTGTGTTATATAAGATTAGGTATAGATGATCTGAAATCAACTTGTAAATACTGTTACCTTTATATTTATTGAACGTCAAATTCCGCTGCAGAAATGACCTTGATAATGTTTCTTGCAAATTTACATACTACAATCTGATTGTACAAACCTTTTGGAAAATTTTTGATCATGATCAACATGCCTTGGATTTCCGAGAATAAAATTTATACATTTATTTATATGGAATACGACACCATACATTGCTAAAACTACGATCACGCGGTCACTTGTGTCGATACTACATTAAACGCTTAGTAAAAGCCTTAACAAATTCCGAGTGAAGATTAGAACACCTGGTAGCATTATCGCTACTATTGCAATGTTATATAGCGGTTGGGACACGACATTGCTGAGTTGCGAATTTGTACTTCGTCATCACATGCTTAAGAGTTCCATAATATTTATGATCTCCACGTTGGATCAAAGATAAACATTACTTCGATCGCGTTAGATACAGCATTATATCTTTTTACGGAAGAGATTAGCTATTCATGCCATTATGGCGTTTCCAGCATAGAGGTTTATAATTTGTTGCTGGATGTTTCCGGTTAAAAGAATTCGAAAGGTATACACATCTGAGGAATATCCAATTCGTCGCTCTTGTTGACACATCTGTAAAATTGTTGATTGTATATAGTGTACCGGATGCACATTATGTCGTGCAACAACGATTAATTTGAGGGTGCATCCGTTTAATAAGAAGACTTTACTAGTTTGGTTGCTGATTCCAAAGTATAAGGTTCCGTTGATTTGAACATTAATAACGTGGAAGCTCTAGAATAGGGTTTATATGATATTTAATCAGTGCAGAAGTGCAGTTGAGCTGATTCATTTGTCAATATATCAGTCCATTGTTGCTGTGATGTTCATATACAATTAGGGTTTGTATAGTTAATTTTGTTGTAATTGTTGTCAATTACAGTACCGTAGTAAATCCGAATCGTTGTTCTCAATTGTGGAAATAATAAACGGGTGATCTACGCGTTACTCAAGTCACGGTACAGTACTCAATTCGGGAATTGCACCAATTTGTTTTATGTGCTCAAGTTGGATCGTTTCAATTAAATTCGCATCACATTTTGTCTTTTGACTGTTACAGTATTTGTCTCAACCGAAAAAATACTCATTTTGATTTGTACAATTGGATTTATATTGGGCAGAAATTGGCGAAGACCTTTCCGACCGTCGTTAATTTGAGCATTTGACAGTCAAACTCAATTTACAACTCGGGTGACGTCCTCTTTTTGTTTATTTTTTATTCTTTTTATTATTTTTGTATATCGTATTATCTAGAATACCTAAGACCTCATCTAAGATAACATTTAAAGAGAACGATTATGTTAGAGATAGTATTGCGTCAAACGAAACGACTTCTCAATGAGCGTTACAATTGGAGCGCGAAATAGCACTTGCTAGATCTACGATAGAGCGCTTGACAAAAGAACAAAGAGGAGTTACTGGAGAAGAACATTTGATCGCCGGTTCGAGCAGCAATCCTGAAGGGTTCGACTCGACGGTAAGCTATTTGGAACCAGCAATGAACATGAGGATCGGATTACCTAAAGTAGAATTGTCATACTTTGACGGTAATCCAATAGATTATTGGAAATTCATGGAGAAATTTGAATGTTATATCGAGTGAAAGCTTATTGATCCGGACCAGCGATTGTTGCATTTGATGTTTTATCACCAAGCAAGGTTCGAAAAGCCATTGATGCATGTGCCATGTTACAACCCACTGAGGGTATGACGCGGGCGAATGCGGTTTTAAAGGATTTATTTGAGCTTTCGCATGTGATTGCCGGGTCCACGTTGAAGGAATCGCTCAATGAAGCCAGAAAACTTTCCAGCAAATTCGATGGTTTGTCCGATTTGGCCAGAAAAATGAAAAATGGCCAAATCACGTTGAAGCAAATGAAGGTCCCAGGAAACATTGGGTTTGTAAAAATAAGGAGAATAAACTGGAAAGAGATATTTTGAACAGGATAGAATCGGGAATATTTAACGATGTTACAAGAACGACAACGACGATTCAACACGCGTCGCAATATGATTCTCGGTGATGTAGTATTGGTTGTGTCTGAAGAATTAGCGAAAATGTCGTGGCCGCTTTTTTCGGTTATTTTACCTCATAAATCACAGTTTTACTAACCTCATGATTTCACTATTGACGTACGATGTCAGCCTGTCCCTTAATGTCACGGATTCAACGCAATCGGAGAACAGATTTCGCCTCCTATGATCCAGAAGTATTGGAAGTTTATCCTTTCAACCAAGTGCCCTGCATCTGCCCCGGTACCAAATAAGCCTAACCATATTCGAGCCTTTTCCCTAAGTTCCTATTCCGCAATACGCACTAATTAATTTGAAACCCTCCTAATGTTTGTTTTTATGATGATTATTCATTTTTTTACGGTATAACAATATATAACCTTGCTTTATTTCCTTCGTACATTTGTTTGTCATCTTGCACTCTTTTTGTTTTATCGTTTCGATGCTCGATCTGAATAAAGTCTCATTATTATCGAATATTTCAAAACATTTTTCTATCAACGTTGCCTAACATTTCAAATTATAAACGATATAATCATTTGTGGATTTGACAGATAGGCCACTCATTTATTACATTATTTTACTGTAAATTGCTGTGGATCAATCTAACCGTTTTCTCTACGCTAATGACATAAAGTCGTCCAACAATTTTCGCCTAATAAGATGCTACAGACTCGGATATCCATTAATAGTTATATTGCCCATCATTCAAACTAGGGCGCACCTCGTCACGAGAGCACCAACATTTTTAAGCTTAAATAAAAAAACCTTTCTCTCACGTGAAAGTAAAATAGCTTGATATGAATGAAGGTTCTGCTAATTCTTGATCATTGTAATATCCTCTATTCTCACATGGGTATGCTTGATTGTTTTCTTTTATAGAGCGCGTTCATCGAAATTTTAGCAAATTTAAAGGTCACCTGCTGCTCGAATTTAATACGTGATCCCACTCAAATTATTACATAAACGCAGATTATATTCGACGTATTCTCTATGCATATTTGACTCAAAATTCATTTTGATAATATCAGTTGAATCTTTGAAATAAATAGGCTGACATTAACTCTACAACCTTCATTGAAAATAAAATAAATAAAAATGTTTGCCTCCGGCAACGCACATTGATCTTGCAAGAAAAAGTAAACTATATTTATGGAAGATGATAAGGTTGTACGGCCAGTGTGAAGCATATAACGTATTAACGGAATTTGTTTTATTATAACTAACGTGTAATCATGTGTTGTACTAATGTTTTTGGCTAGATAACAACGTGAAATCATGTGAGAAAAATCACAAGTATGTAGATGTGATTTGTTTGAAACGATTTTTGTGAATTTTTTGTTCATGATATTAACTGAAAATGGTGTTTAACCGAATAAACACAGATTGGATTTATGCTTGTCTACAATGTGATAAATGCTTAGTTAACCGTGAGGTTTGTTCAAGATTAAAACATTGTCCAAGGTAACATGTTACTCGCATCCCCGCACTAACACTCCACTACAGGTTTCTGTCATCAGGTGGAGGAATTAAGAGTAGGTCAATTGAGCTTTAAAACACTGGATGAGTGATAAACAAAGTTATACATGGATGACACTGTTACGTGTGGTATGTGCAACGAACCACGGTGTTCAAATACAGAATCACATAGTAAATCCTGGCCAACCACTTAAAGCGCTTATGGATGACCAAAGCAATTTTCTGCTTACATCCTAACGTCAATGATTTGTGTTCGGAAGAATAAGATGGACAAAACTTTATTCTAAAATGGTAGACATTTTAACTTCAGAATAGTTTTATAAAACGAATACCGTACAAGTTACACATAAAATTGAAATATTTGAAGAAAAATTGCACATGATATAAACGAGATATATCAGACCGGTTTGTTCAATAAGCTGTTTTCTTCGGAAAATACATTGTGAAGCAAATGTGATAAAATGACCTCCGATATGATGACGTTCTAGAAGATTGTATGATGGGTTTTAAACGATTTCGTAATTACGATCGACTTTTGAAAAGATCCTCTTGCAGTATGTAGATCTTGTAAATAAGGATAGTATTTATGAGCCAATCGCAAGAGGTAAAATCTTATTTCAAGATATTTTCAACAATATTCTCACAAGGAGTAAAACTTGAACGCGAAATTTCCGTGATGCAAAGCTTAAGTAACACAAAGTCCACTCAAAGAAGTGCGTGTAAAATATTGGATGAACAGTAGGAAATTTGTAGCAATATACAACAGAATATGAAGTTAAAGTGGACTTAATGGCGATAGACCGAAAACGAAACGCATACAAATATCTATGTCCTAAAGTTAGTAAAGTATTGAGATGATGGATTCAAGTAAAGTTGTTGGATATTGTGACTCTTAAATATTTGACGTTGAAAAATCCATCATTAATGGAGTCAAAATACAGACAAAAATGTGTATACATTATGAATAAGATGAATCGATGGTTCTTTATTAGTTTTGGTCAAAATCAGGGATTGAGTGATTGAACACCAATTAATCAAAATTGCTTCAGGAGTTTCAACATTGCTATTTTGGAAATGATCGAAATTTTAGCACTTGTGACACACTTTGAGAAAAAACTACCTCTCTGCGAATTTTACAATGGTGGAATCCACGAGTAAAAACAGGTATTGTCCTTCCTGCAACAAGCAGATATTAAGAACAGTAGGGATGTATTTCATTGGTTTCCTACCACACACAGGTTTCCTACCAGCAATATGCAAAATTGGATCTGAAGACTTCTTCTTATTACTACTCAATCTCTTTAATACGTCTATCAAATCGGGAACTTTCCCCTTAGAATGGAAACATTCCGTTGTCATTCCGCGAGATAAGTCCGGATCACTACATACAGTCACCAATTATCGACCCATAAATCACACACCACTTCTAGCTAGAATATTTGAGAAGCTTTTCAGACAGGCCACCCTAGCATACTTGACGCCAAACTATTTCATATCAAACCAGCACGGATTTCTCAACAGAATATCTTGCATAACTTGTCAACTAGAATTTTTAAATTACGAGACACAATCACTAGATTCAAACCTTGGAGTCATAGTTGTATTCATTGATATTATGAAAGCTTTCGACAGAGTCTCGCATAATCTACTCCTCGCAAAATTATCTGCTGTAGGTATTACTGGAAACCTACTTTCGTGGTTCAAATCTTTTCTTACTGGTCGCAACTTTTCGGTAGATATAAATGGCTACCGTTCTAGAACTTTGCCAATTCCAAGCGGAGTCATACAAGGAAGCGTTCTAGGTCCACTACTCTTCTTGATATTTATCAACGATATACTATCTGTCATAACACACTGTAAGATCTTTTTGTTTGCAGATGATATAAAAGTCGCCATAGCTTTTTCATCTAACCAGACTAACGACTTTATATCGAAATTGAACCAAGACCTGGATGCTCTACTTCAATGAAGTATTCGAAACGGTCTTGAGTTCTCCACCAATAAATCAACTTTCATAAATTTCAACTGTATCATACCAAAAGATTCGATCATCCTAAATAATACACCACTACAACCAGCACAATGTGTACGTGATTTAGGTTATCGATATTCTGGATCACTTACATTTCATGAACAAATTTGCTACTTAATTTCTAAAACAAAAAAGAATATAGGTTTACTTCATAGATTCATCTCTCTGTCTCAGTGCAAGCTGGAACTTTACAAGTTACATACACTACCTTTATTAGATTACTGCAACATTATATCTAGTAACATTACTCGGTCTGATAGCTATGCTTTAGAAGGCATCCAACGTTCTTTCACACGATCCATTACCACCAGTTCGGATAAGCATTCATATAAGGAAAGATGTCAGATCCTAGGATTGGAACCATTATGGTTTCGAAGAATAAAACAGAATCTTATACTCTTTTACAGAATATTGAAAAAAGATATGATCGACATTGATATACAATTAGATTTCAAAAACTCTGAAGTATATAATCTTCGACACAAAAACAAAATATGTATACCGAAAATCCACAATCGTATACGAAAAGACTTCTTTATTTATAAATATTCTCGTTTATGGAATTTACTTCCTAATAATATAAGATTGAGCACTTCACAGACTGAATTCAAAAAGCAACTCAACTCTTTTTTATCTCCGGAAAAATTAGGTAAGCTATTTCTAATTAATACAACTATAGATAATTTATACTTATACGGCATAAAAGGCTTTTAATATTTTTTTAGCAATAAAAATTTTTTAAAGTGACATATAACTTTTTTCTTGAGAATTTACTTTTCAGAATTGTTGAAATTCAACAAAATACACTCTCGCAATTCTTGAAAGGGCGATGCTACTCATACCTCCGTGACCCGATGGAGTGAACTCCTCATACAATTATCTGCGTTTAAAGTTGCATTTAGAACATCATACATGGATAAACATTGCGGTCCAGACCTACCCAAACTGTAATTAGCCCACTTTAAACAATTACTGTCGTATTCGTTGAAAACATGAACCTCTATCGTTCATTTTTCCGATATTCTATCAACGTTATGTTTTGAACCATCTACCATGTGTACAAATGTTATCCAACTAATTTTTACGGTTGTTAACACACACAAAAATTATTTATGTTTGACCTTAACATTTGTATAATTACCGTTTTATTTGATGTACTTATTCAGGAAAAAAATGATCATGCATGGCATGACTTGGTGTATCCAAGAATATACATTATTATTATTATTATTATTGATCCTTCAAATGCTAAAAATTAATATTCAACGATATACTTGTGAAGCTTTTATCAAACATGTTTTATCTCCAAACCCCACATCTGGGAACGTAAAAAGCAATTCCTGTATCAATCGATTTTATGATTATTGTACTCGAATCTTTATCAAAATTCGGGTTATCGCCTTATGTATTGTCTGTTGCAAGTCAATCTCCTAATGGTGAACATATGTATATTTTACAAGATTCGTCTTTTATCCCAGGTGGAATTTGGTTGAATAGGACAGATTGTTACAGTTGCAAACTTAGTACAAAATGTTATTTTCACAGCTACAAACAACCAGCGCAGCATGCAAGCACGATGAGGTAAGATGTGTCAAGCTGAGGCAACCCATACTTGTTGCGAAAATACAGTTAATCTTTTGCATCTAAATTTCAACCGAACAGTTCGTTTCTCAACCTGGATTGCTTCTCATCTTCGAAGAAGAATTCCCGACTTTTTCAATTGCCAGCAGACACAAGCACTATGAATATGGAAGTGATGCACTCTGACCATAATATTTTCATTGTTGTAGAATATTCAGTCTAATGTATCATGTTTACTGTTTGCTAAGATCAAGTTTCCTTCAGAATGACAATGTCAACTTTTTATTTGTCATTGTTTTCACTTCCAAACATCCCCAAATTGACCTCAACAGTTTGCAACATATTTAGCCTCTCTATCCACCGGGTGCTCTTACCTCGCAGATATTGTAATTTCATCTCAAGCCATGTCTGAATTCAACTCATGAGTTGTTGAAGGCAAGTAGTCACGACCAAAATCGCTAGGTCATTTTACTCTCTGCTAGTTACCACTGTGAATATCGGTCTACATTTCCTTACCCCAAAGTAGTCAACAGTGAGAATTAAAATCATGCAGCTTATGCAACTTGCAATTGCCCTACCTAATTAACAGAGAAACGCATACATTTTATGTAACTTTTTAATCCAAATACAGATGTGTAAAACAGTGTCGATTGAACCTGATTGATTACCCGTTTAGATGTATTGTAATGAAATTATTTGAAAAATCCTGTTTTTTTTCAATAAAGCCTATTACTTTTATTTCTTGCGTTAAAATTATATATACTGTAACGTCCGTGACGTAAGTACCGCGTATTACAACCGTTTCTTAGTTTAACAAATTCAAAACAACAATTCGTATGTTATACAGTACTGAATTTAGCAACAATTACAACAACAACAAATATACAAACCTAAAGTGTATAGAAACGTACAGCAAACAATGGAGCCAAAATACTACAAAATCAATTATATAAATTGCAAACAAGTTCAATGACGACCTGAGATATAAATAAAATGAAAGAAGTTAACAAAATTGCCGTCCAAAATATCTATCACAGCCAAGACACCTGAAAGTGGTGTCAAAATACAAGTGCCCAAAATGGCAACCAAATTGAACAACAATGACCGACAATGACATAAACAATGAATAAACAAAAGCTTCACCAAATATGTGAACATAAGATTTCCAATGAGACAATTACAAAGAGCGAAGGTAAGGTTTTAAATTCAGAAGAGAAAATAAACAAAACCCAAATTCCAGTCACAAAAACCGGTATTGTATAAAAGTAGAAAGTAGAAAGGAAAAAGAAGAATTTCAAAGCTACATATCACTTAACATGTCTCTTACACCTCCCATCAAATTCTTTCATGGAGTCTGAATGTGTAATCAACTTAGCTAATGTGTTTGCATGTTGCAATCCATAAAGCAAAAAAGAACAATAGAATAAAGCAAGTGTCTTTATTCAGTGGCGAGTCACACACGCCACGCCGCATCACCATCACTGGACACGTGTGGCTTTTTATAGGGAAAATCTTCGCTAGACCAAGACCCAACACGTCCTTAGTTTCTGCCACTCTTTTTTACAAGAAGCTTGTGTATGCCATCCAACCCGAGCGAGTCTTGTGTATTTCATCCTAAAACAGCGACACCTCTCGCCAATTAAACAAATCTAATTTGTAAAATAATATTAGTGTAATATGAGTTCGAAACACAAATGGCTTCTCAGCTCAAAGGTCGCGCTTGGTTTTAAAACGGTACGTGATTGCCAAATATTTCATAATTACGAAAACGTTTATTTTATATCTCTCACTCTTTTTATTATTATTTTATTTATACTATTTGAAATATGTACACTAAAACACCTATCTCGAATCGAATTAATTTACGTAAAATTCCTAAGACCAACAAATGCTCCGTATACTAAGATTAGAACACTTCCGTTATTTTGAATAAATTACGGAAGTTAGAATCCGAATTAAATGGAATTCGAAAGAACAACTCTTTTGTGACAAAGGTTTGCAAGACATTACAACCATTGACTAACCTCTTGCATAATAATTCAAATATCGACAAGGATATACTTCAACGAACTAATAAGTTCGTTGAATCAATTGTCAAATTTGTCAAAGAGACTGAAGATCTAAAAATGTTACTCTGTTTAATATAGACGACAGATATCCTTTACAAGATTTAAAAACTACTATCTGCTCATCTTATGGCTTCTTATTTGACCGCGCTTCGCTAAAACGCTTGAGAAAATTTAAGCCTTCGAGGTCTTGCCCAATCCTATTAGAACTCAGCGACAAATGCCTAGCATCACACATTTCAGCCCATAAGGATGTTTTGAAATCGATTCCTAGATTTAAAAATGTATTTTTCAAACCTGATCTAACGCCAATGCAACGGAGAACTAGGTTCCATAAGCGTACCGTTACTACTCCATATTCCGCCGAATCTTCCAACAATGGAAAAGAAACGATGGAATTGGATGAGGTGCCACAAGAGTTGAATGCGCCTCCAACTTCACCTTCTCCTGTGAATAATTCAACACAACCTATTATTTCACCTAAAATTCCAACTAAAATTATTACATCCCCTCACTTAAGGAAAAGAACCATCTTACCGAAATTTCGACAAACTAGTGCGTTATTGCCTGCACCACCTCCTTTCAGGAATTCTTCAACTTTTGACAATAGAAATACTCAGAACTTTATTCGTCGTATAATGCCTTATCCATTAGATCGGAACTTGGCATGGCAATTCCATCGACCAAGTCCGCAATACCCGAGCCCATTTTCGAATTATTACAACCCATCACAGCACTTTTTTAACCATATTAGCTGGTCCCCCGACACCAATTTTCCATATTTCAACTCATTTAACACTCACTCTACTATGTTCCCTTATTCAAGTATGAGAAATTTTCAAACCCCTCCACAAAGGCTTTTAACCTAAACCAACATGCTCCACATAATAATCAAATACATAATAAGCCATTTTCTGATCATAGCCCCTCATCTCTTAGATTTATTCTCATCAACGCACGATCCATAACTAACAAGATATCAGCTTGACGTTCATATCTTCTCTCTAATCCCGCTAATATTATTCTCATAACTGAATCTTGGACAAAAAAGGAACAATCAGACTGTGAACTCCTGATTCCAAACAATCACATTTTTAGAAAAGACCGCGTTTCAAAACGTGGAGGAGGTTGCCTTGTTTATGTTCACTCTAACCTCCAAGCTCACATCATCATTTCATCCTTCTTTGGTCATATCGAAGATTGTATCTGGCTAGTACTACCGGCCTTTGATCTCTTACTTGGATGCATCTACTATCCACCAGCTACTATTTCTTCATCGCTTCAACGCTTGACTGATTGTTTCATAGAAGCCTCTGTCCACCCTTCCCGCTATTAATTAATTGCAGGAGATTTTAACAAGCCTTCACTTAACCAGGTAGAATGCAACGAGATAAATCTTAATTATTTTTTTAATACCACCAAACTATTAGGTTTTACACAGTTTGTTGATAAACCAACGCGTAATCAAAATATCCTCGACCTTGTCTTTACTTTAAATATCACACCTTTAAACCTGAACTTATCTCCGTCATTTTTTAATGGAGATCATAACTGTAACGTTCTTGATATGGAGCTAATAATGCACCGGATATGCTTCCACAATATTGCCCAACTGACTATTGAGAGAGAAGACCAAGGCTTCAGAGAAGTTCGTATGGCAGCTCACTTCCAATAATAAAAAACATGGTTTACTCATCCATATATATAGGCTGAGAATGTAAAAGGAAATGACCTTGGAAAATAGCACATTGAAACCGTGTAAAGGACTCGATGGACCAATCAGAATAAAGGGCGAATATGATCACATTATAATCATGTTTTTTTGCGCCAAATAATTCAAATCTATGTTGACATAGTGTCAATATAGAGTCGTAATATCTTCAAAGATATTGAGTTTTTAGGGAAAATAAACGTCTTTTCCCATTACCTCCCTTTTTAAAAGCGACTTAGTACCGACAGAGCTTGGGGTTCACTTGAAGTGATACGACCGTCTTGCGTCTTCAGTTAGTCCATCGTCGGGGTTCTAGTGCGCGATCGGGAGCGATAATGTCAGGTAGTATTTCTATCGGCGGAGATGGGAGCTGGAAGGTATGAAATGGAAGATCCAACGGAAGATTCACTGGTTCCGCGGGTTCTAACTCTGACTGTCCTTCTCTTGGTCTCAATTGATTGAGATGGCGTATCCAAATAACGTTTCCAACTTGGATGTCGAACATGACGCTACCTCTCCGACAAACAACCTTGCCCTCGATCCATGGGTTTCTTCGTTGTCGATAATCACTAGCATAGACGCTGGATCCCACTTTGAAGCTCCTCTTACTGAGATGCTGATGAACATGAGGTTGTTGTGGCTTCGGGACCATTGCGTAATTGACTGTACGAAGTTTTCTACCCATTAGTGCCTCTGCTGGCGTTTGACTATTCATCAGGGATTCCTGTGAGGTCGTCCCGTAGACTAACAGGAATCGTTGCATGTTGTCGACGATAGTCCCCTCCCCTCGGAACTTGAGCATCGCTCTTTTGAATGTGTCGACAAACCTTTCCGCTTGTCCGTTCGATTGGGGATGGTAGATCGGAGTCCGGATATGCTCAATTGCATTCTTCTTGCAGAATTCGGCAAAATAAGCTGATGTGAATTGCGATCCATTATCTGAGACAATGGTGTCGGGAACTCCGTGTTGGCTGAATAGTGAAGTGAGTGCTCTGATTGTGGTCGAACTTGTGGCAGGAGAGAGCGGGACGATTTCTGGCCATTTCGAATAAGCGTCTACCAAGACTAAGTAGGTGGTTCCGTTGAGTGGGCCGGCGAAGTCAATGTGGATACGCGACCATGCTTTGTCAGGTCGAGGCCACAGAACCGGTGTTGCATGAGCAGGAAGTTTTGCCGCTTGTTGACAATTGGTACAGCGCCTGACAAACTCGGTGATGTCAGCGTCCATTCCTGGCCAGTAGGCGAAACTTCGAGCGATTGCTTTCATCCGATTGAGCCCCGGATGTCCAGCATGAAATTGACGTATTATCCGTTGACGCAAAGCAGCGAGAATAACGACTCGAGCACCAAACATGAGACAGTCATCCACGATTGATGAGGATTCCCGTCTTTGGAAAAGTTGATTGTCATTCAGTTGTGGTGCTAACCTAGGCCATCCAGATTGAACATACCTGATAGCTTCTGAGAGAACCTCGTCGTCGTTCAGGGTCCTCTTGATATCTGCGACTGTCACAGGAAGGTTTCGCACTGCTGTGTTCAACTGATCGCGTACATACTGCTCAGTAGATATAGCTGCAATCCTGTCAGAAGGTGCACTGCTGCACAGGATTTGGTTGCACACAGCATTGATTGGCTGATCTGATGAAAACATCTGCTGGTTTTGCTGCGGCTTTGAAAATGATCTCGAAATCTTTGGTTTCGACGAAACTTGTTGTTTCGTTCTGGATCTGCAGAATCCTTCTTTGTGGCCTGTGACGTTGCACTGACTGCAACGGTGTTGTTTGAAGGGACAATATCGGGCGTAGTGCCAGGCTCCGCAATGCCAACATGAAGACGGTGGCTTCTTTGCGCTGGAAACTTGTGGCGAATGCCAATTGCTTTGCTGAACGGCATGGACGGTGTCGGTGCCATGATTCCCATGTTGAATCATTGTCGAATCTTCTTGGAGACGGACCAGTCGTAGATATTCATCACCAATGGCTTGGAGAGTGAATGAGGGTTCTTGCTCAAGTTTGTTGAGCAGTCGCGTTCGAATATCAGCGAAACGCGGAGATACCAGGCTGCATATGAATATCAAGGACTTGAACTGGTCGTTTGTGAGGGACCGCAACTTGAAGCGTTCACAGTCGCGATTGACGATGCCCATGTGCGTCAGGAAGTCGTCTGTGTCGTTCATTTTTAGCTTGAGGCACCTGTAGCGAGTGTTGAAGAGAGATACCTGCTCACCAAAAAGTTCAATCAGTGACTTGATCGTCTCATCGAAAGTTCTATCCCGAGGATTCTTGGGAAGGATCAGGTTGTAGTACTTATCCAGCTCTGCTGGGCCAAGTTTACGTAGCAGCAGCCGGACTTTCCATGCATCATCTTGAGCTGAAAATTCAACACGAAAAAGGTCTTCATAACGTCTGAACCAAGTTTCAAATGTGACGTTAGCTTCCGGATCATAGGAGAATTCTGCGATGCTGTTCGCAATTCCATCAACGGAGGGTGGAATAGCACGAGGTTCTGTGATTGGTACTTGCTTCTGAAGTAAAAGTTCCATCAGCATCATTTGTCGATACAAAAGAATTTCTATCTTGGATTGTTCCATGATTTCGTAACTTGAATGAACCCGTCGCCAAAATGTTACGTTCTTGATATGGAGCTAATAATGCACCGGATATGCTTCCCACAATATTGCCCAACCAACTATTGAGAGAGAAGACCAATGCTTCAGAGAAGTTCGTATGGCAGCTCACTTCCAATATTAAAAAACATGGTTTACTCATCCATATATATAGGCTGAGAATGTAAAAGGAAATGACCTTGGAAAATAATCATGTTTTTCGCGCCAAGTAATTCAAATCTATGTTGATATAATGTCAATATAGAGTCGTAATATCTTCAAAGATATTGAGTTTTTGGGTAAAAAAAACGTCTTTTCCCATTAATAACATTATATCTTCTGAATTGAGTTGCAATAGCATAATAACTAGTGTTAAAAAGCCACATATAATTACTCACATAACGGAACACCTTACTCCAATCATATGGATTGTCATGGCTACCATCTGTCGCCCCCATTTCGTCTGATTCAGTGTCATATGCACCAGGCTCACTATTCATCCGGGCTGATTAAGTTTCAGGTGAGCCAGGCTCGCTCTCCATCTTATCTGAATTAGTGTCATAAAATTCAATCACAGAATCCGACTGAGCTAATTTACTGTCAGGTAACTCAGTTTTCTGAGCACAACCGACAACATAAACTTGAACATCCTTCAATTTTACACCAACAAAACCCATTTCTTGACAATAAACGAGGCTAACAGGCATTGCTATTGAATCCTTTAGGCAACATTTGCACAACTGAACAAATCGACTCTAATCAATACGAGCTCAACGTGACACAAAGTCTGAGAGTTGCTAGAACGTAATTTCTAATCCCTCGCAGCACTTGAAGCTCTTTAGATCAACCCATTGTTGCTGAAACGCAACCGGTAAAATATGCACTATATACTTTAAAGTAGCACTGGCGTTCAAAACCACCTTGCACTCCGATAGAGTTAGGGCAACATGACATTTACGAATTGACAACGCGAGATTCGCAAAGCCGTTCGATTGGCCAATCAATCGCCGGGCCTCTTTCACCAACTCATCTTAAACTGAGTGAGCCACAATGCAAGGTAGGCCTGATGGTTGTTCATGACTGCTGCTATAAGTTAGCCTAGAGATTGTGGCATTAGCAATCGCTAAATCTTGCTCCAATCCAAATGCCCGTTCAGAAGGTGCACAGTTAAAGTCGAGTTCATGTCTACCAACTGATGGAGACTCGAAATCGTCTGCGCCATCTTTCAGGGACCGAACCGCTCCACACCCTATTCCTGAACGTTCAGGCATCATACTTTTACAATGAAAATATCAAAAGATAAAATGAATGAACATCACCGAGTGTTCAATAAAAATCTTGTGAAAGGGATCAAGCTTCAATGTTATAATCTGCACAGATTCACTCTGATGATAAATCAGGTTCGTTCACCAATTTTGACGACAAAGGTGGGCGTCGACCGAGTTCAATACTGCTGCGATTGCAACGAAACAACACGAGTATTTTCTCTGGTTGAGACAAATACTGCAACAGTTAAAAGTCAAGTTGTGATGCGAATCCAATTGAAACGATCCAAGTTGACCACAGTAATTTTTCTGGTTTAGAAAATACGGTACAAATCGAAATTCGAATTGTTGCAATACCAGTTGAGTACTGTATTTTCTCCGATTGAGGCAAATACGGTACAAATCGAATTCCTAGTTGAGTACTGTAACGTATGTGACGTGAGTAACGCGTATTCCACCCGTTTCTTAGTTCGACAAATTCAAAACAACAATTCGGATAATATACGGTACTGTGATTAGCAACAATTACAACAACAACAAATATACAAACCTAAAGTGTATAAAAACGTACAGCAAACAGTGGAGCCAAAATACTCCAAAATCAATTATATCAAATGCAAACAAGTTCAATGACGACCTGAGATATGAATAGAATGAAAGAAGTCAACAACATGTCTATCAAAGTCAAGACACCTAAAACTGGTGTCAAAATACAAGTGCCCAAAATGGCAACCAAATTCAACAACAATGACCGACAATGATATAAAAAATGAAATAAAACAAAAGCATCACCAAATATGTGAACATAAGATTTCCAATAAGACAATTACAAAAAACAAAGTTTCAGTCCTGAATTCTGAAGAGGAAACAAACAAAACACAAATTCAAGTCACAAAAACCGGTATCGTATAAAAGTAGAAAGTAAAGAGGAAAAAGAAGAATTTCAAAGCTACATAACACTTACCATGTCTCTTACATATACATGCAAATATATTAAAGGCATGTTAGTGTAATGTAGTATATTATTTTTCGCATGCACGAGAGTGATGCTAACACATTTTGATCACTAAATCAGTTGAGAAATGTAATTGTGGAAAGGAATTCTTTTTCCTTAGCCAATGAGATGCGAGCTATTGAAAAATATCGATTACGGTCAGAACGTTAAATTATATAATATCAGGTTTTGTTTTTTACCCCATTAAGTTGCTCAGCATTTTGTTAGATTATAGAAAAATGAATCAAAAATCCTTTTTCATCAGAAATACATTAATATGCAAATGGCTTTTTAGTCTCAACACTCTGATAATAGGCCGAACAGCGAAGCATCCAAACCAATGAGACAACACTTTGTAAAACCTCCCATCACTTAGACTGATGTAGTTTTGCCTGAGAGTCATAGGAAAGTGACTCTTAGTGAGCTTTTTTGCATACTCTCGAGTCAATGGAATTACCTCCAAAGAAAAAAGGTTGTGAAAGCCTTCGTCGCCTGAGCATATCGGAAACTTCGAGGTTTCGATAAGTTTGCTTCTTAGACCCGATGGTGCAGTAAAACAAATAAATTAAAATTAGGCATTCCCTCAGTGATTTAGACTGAACCCACATCCACTTTTGCAGCCCAACGTTTGTTACTATTTCGTATTAAAATGTATTCCTGTTTGAAAGTACTTCTAACATGCAAATAGTATTTCAAATGAGAGTTAACGTTTGCCGTATATAAGGGGATAAATAAATTCCCCGTTTCAAATATCAGGTGCATTGCTACTCATGTGTGCCAGTCTGAATAACAGTTCATGAACGCCTAATTGAGATCGGTCAAACGGTGGACAGTAGCCCAAGTCGTTAAGACATGGGACAACGATTGTGATGGTTGGGAGTTGGAGTCTCACCCGAATCGGAGGATATGCACTGCCGATGAGTTCAAATAAGAGCGAAACTCGAGTCCAGTGCTTCCATTATGAACCGTCGTGATTAACTTTGTGGATAGTTCGATGGGCTTGGCACAGGTGGGAATTCGCAAATATAAACAAAAAAATTCTCCAAACTTCGCTTAAACAACAATGCGCATCAGATCTTATCAGTGTTAGCTTACACTGTATCCGATGGGAAGACCTGACATGAAGAGCTGTTCAATTGGGCGACCACAACAGATGTTGCTGGAACATTTCGAACTAGTCGGGAAAACAAAGCTACTCAAATGTCCCAGTCTGGAGAACAGTTCATAAAAGCCCAACTGAGATCGGTCAAACAGTGGACGGTAGCCCATGTTGTTAAGGCATGGGAATACAATTGTGATGTTCGGGGGTTTGAGTCCAACCCGAAGCGGAAGATATGCATGAAAGAATTAAACCAAAAATTCACAATATGGTGCATTGGGCAGACGTGAAACAGTGTTGTCCATTCGAAATATGCTGTTAATAATATAACTGAGTTCTTAGTATTCTGAACGGCGTTAAAATCAATCACACCACTTCAGTTCTTTACCTCAATTCTGTCAACTGTTATAGACAACAAATCAAATTTACTTCAGTTAATAAGCAAATCACACACCGCAGCTATAGTGAGTCTTTTTCGATGTTCCTCAACAGATAATCGTGATCACTGGATCCAGTTTATTTGATGTTATCGGTAAACATATAGCGGAAAAACGACAGTTGATATGTCAATTCATCGGTGAAGTTCAATAAGACCGTTGAATACACAAGAGAACATTGTGAAACCACGCTTGTTGGTTTTGCCAAGTCACCAGTGGCATAATCATAACCGAACTGCGAAACATTATCTCGAAGAATACTTGTTATCCAGTCCGAAACGCTGTAGTTACTCGATTAGAAGCTAGTTTTAACCTTAGAAATCTTTGACTGAGAGAGTCGAAGAGCTTTTTAGAATCTAAGTGTGAGAACACTAATTAATCGGCTTCATTCGGTGTCTGAGATACTCTATCAAGAAAGCCCAGCATATTCGAGTCACACGACCTTTCTGTAAGAAAACCGTCCTGAGCCATGCTCACTAGTGAATTTTGCACAACAGATCCATAATATACTAAGCTTAGGCACTGCATAACATTGGTGAAGCCCACCGGATGGTGATTAATATCCGTGTTTGTGTGAGCTCTTTATAAAA
>JACCGJ010002668.1:0-29399 GCA_013407085.1 Atriophallophorus winterbourni | reverse complement strand
ACGAATCGATAATGGCACAAAATAGATAAAGGGATAAAATAGGTTAACTTCTGCTCACGTGTTATTGAAGACGGGGTTGTGGTATTTTCGATGCTGGCCAAATTGAGAGCATCATTATCATCACGCACAGTAATACCCAGATAGCAAGTATAAAGTATGAAATCACAAACCTGATCCAGACAAAGTCTCGCACACTAAGAGACTGCACGTGGGCTAAGATACTGTCCGGTTGCCCAGGTTTAGATAGATATAAGAAAAGGAAAATGGTAGCGGGAGTGCGGTGTGTTTCAGCCTGCGGATCAGTAGCGGTGGTAAAGGAATTCAGAATGGTGTTGCCTACGCAGTACAGAAGTACTACAAGATTGCATAGAGAGGTAAAAACGTGATGGAAGAAGGGTAAGATATTGAAAATTGGAATCTGGATATTAGAAGGAGAGGCTGGCACGAAAACGTGCTGTGAAGTGCAAAAGACGAGTATTTCAACATCCTGTCGCTACTCGCTAATGGTACGTACGATATGTACGAAATCTGGCTAATGTAAAAGAGCAAAAAAGAAGTTAAACAAAAATGACGAGACGATAGCAGTATGTACGTATGAAAGCACATGCATAGATCACACGCAAAGTGCCGCACAGTCAAAGACTGCACACGGGTTAAAATATTGTCAGGATGTCCATGACAAGACGATGGTAGAGATGAACATGTAAGTGATGTGAATGTAAAATCGAAAACCGCGCAAGCATGTTCAAAATAAAGGGAAATTAAGAGTGAATTATGACAGGCCATAAACGCAATGTGAATCACGGTGGGTTGGTGTGTAGCAGCCACCGATCTAGAGTATGCGGATGACATCGCAATTCTGGGAGATGACCCTAATATAATGCAACAAGCCCTGGAGCGGCTCTCTTCCAACTCTGTGTGTGATGTCAATCTTGAATTGGTTGACAGCTTTGTTTAGCTTGGTAGTTGTATCTCTGCTGGCGGTTGTGTCGAGGATGAGATCCCACAACCTGTTCGCAAAGCACGTGTAGCGTTCGCAAACCTTCGCCATTTGTGGCGTCGACGCGATGTTTCACTCGATACTAAAGGCCGAGTGTACAACGCAGTGCTGTGTGCTACACTATCTTATGGCTGCGAAACCTGGTCTATCAGATCGGAAGATGTCCGTCGGCTTCGATGGTTGGGACATGTTTTAAGAATGGTTCATCACCGTCTACCATACCCCGCCGTATCAGAAAAGCCTGGTAGATGCTCAGAGAAAGGATCGGGTGGCCAGTTCATGACATGGCGCGTTGGAATGAAGAAACTCACCGGAGCACTAAGCTCAGTGGGGCGTATTCGTTTGTCTGGGTGGGTCCAAAAGATCCACCTACTAGTTGGTTCGAAACCATACGAAGCCCTACGTGTCAATTTTATAATCCGGTATTATTTGACGGAAAAAGCAAAAAAGAATCATAAAATTGCATGCAGTTAAACTACAAAAACAAGCTGCTTTTGCGCAATTGCTTTTGCATATTTCTCTTGCCCGCTTTACTGATTTTTACGTGCTTGCTAATCTGCCTTTCCTGCTTCATATTGCCTGGAACTTTGTCTGGCTCCAGATTTGTGCTTTATGTTGATTATCATGATGATGATGATGTGTAGCAGCAGTCCAGCCCAATTGCAACAAAACAAATTGCAACGGTGTGAAGTGCTGCAAATCACTGTTACCCCAGTTAATAGCAACCGGGGTAGGCATAGAAAGATAACGGGTATGGATAGAGACGCAAACTCTTGGAAAGACATTGTAAATTATCCATTAGGAGCAACAGAAGCAGGACCAAAAGCGTTCAAAAAGTGGTCCCATGGGCTGAATATGTACTTGACCCAGCAAACACATTTAAATACAGTAGGTCCCGGAAAGATTATAAACAAAAAACAAGCAACATGATACACATTCACATATACAAAGGACAATGTGAATGAAAAAAGATGTGGAAGGGTGTATGTATTAAAAACACAAGCCTGGATCCACTACAGACCTACTGCCGTTATCGTTTATCTGAATATCGGTCTAGGCTTGTGTAACCTGATAGCAGTTTAACACAGGTAAAGTATATGATTTTTCGAAAAATTTTCGACTACAAGCTTGTATTTGTTTATTGAACAGAAGGCCTGACAGTGAAATTTGAAAATTTTTAATATCTGAAAAGATTGAAATCATTTGGTATCAGAAATGTGTGCGTGATAAACAGTGTGCATGAATAAACCAAAGACCTATTGAGCCTCTTTAAAAAGAACTGAGCAGGTGACATTTGTTCACATCGTCGGATCTTATTTGATAAAAACGAAGAATACTACAAAAAGCTACATTTGCGAGTTTTCTCAAGCTGAGTTTACCTGGTAAGACGGTAAGGCACAAACGGACAGGCGCAAATAGCAGATCAACAAGCGAACTTTCTTAAGACAGCAAACTCTCGCAAGCATTATTAAAATCGCAAACACACAGTGAACCTTGGAAATGTATATCTTAAAGTGACTTGTGGCTGCGCTCCCGCAGTTTGTGAAGTAATGAACATTGGACAAAAGATTGAAGCTTTTACAATACGGTTACCGGTCATAAAATGAGAAAGCGCTAAAAACATTGATCGTTATAACCATGCGACACTTTATGAATTTAGATTTGTTTCAAAATCAGGCGGTCCGAGGGGAGAAATTCTACGAGGCATTAGGCTGGACGGCAATTGCAAATAATAAAAGCAAGTTTACTGAGCTTTGATGAACGTTAAAGCATCACCAAAAACACTTATCGGTAGTCTTTTGCTTTTTTATTTGATTTGGTCAAGTGCCCGCAGATCCTTTAATGTGTGCAGGTGTGTATGAAATCACGTGACTGATCAAGGCTAAGACACTGTCAGGTTGCCCAGGCCTAGACAGATTCGAGAGGGAAAACAGAAGAAATAGCAGCTCACTACCGGCGGCAAATTAATTTAGCACGGTAATATCTGCACAGTATAGAAGTGCTGCACAATTGTACACACCAAGTTAAGGAAAAAGACACGTTTTCGGTGTTTCTAGCAGGCTGCATTTTTATAGAGCCGATGATCATGCAAGGTTTTCGGTTGCGTGAAGCAACGTGATTGATATGCCAATGATATGCAATGTATGTAAGTGTGAAATCACAAGCCCGATCTATATAAAGTGCACGGATGTGCAATCGTGCAGTACTGTGCTGTGCGCTAACACCGTGCTAAATTGATTGGCCACGGGTAGTGAGCTGCATGCTGAAACACGCTGGAGTCTCACTACCAACTTTATTCTCTTTATTCTCTAATTCTCAACTATGTCTAGGCCTGGGCAACCTGACAGTAATATCGCCCAGGTGCAATCTCTGACTGTACGGCATTTTGCCTGGATCAGGCTTGTGCTTTCATATCATACCATATAGATAAAGTTCCGGACTGTCACAAACTACACAGACTGAGACAATGTCCGGTTGCCAGGCCTATACAGATAGTAGAAAGAAAATAGGAGCTCAGTATTAGTTGCAAACCAATTTAGCACGGTGTTGGCTGCGCAGTACATGAGTACTACACGATTTCGCATCAGTGCAAGGTTATCCCGAAACAATTCGCCTTTCGCTATTTGTGGATGCTGTTTCAACAAACAGACCTGAGGTTCTAATATATTTTGCTAACCGCGCTCCCTCATACAGCATGCATTATATAAAAAGCTATTAGTGCACTTGCTGATATTTAAGCACACAAGAGATCGCCCTGAAGGTATTACTATTTAAGCCCCAAATACCAGCTGTGGTCAACAACAAACGAAACGACAAAACTTACATGAAGATATGGATCCTGAAACATGAGTGGAACTCTCATTCGTCTACCGGGGATGGGAAAATAAACCAAATTCATTCGATCCCGCTCGGAGGCAGTAGCATGCCGTAGTACACCATCGGGTTCCCGAACCACTATTAAATGCGACGATCGATTGTACCTCGGGCTGATATCGGTGAACACTAGTTTATAATTACTCGGTAGAAGACCCTGCAAACTGGAATCTTTCGTGATGATTGATCCTAATGGGGATTCAGTTCGCTCCGGGAGGACAGGCGGTAATTGAAGACGCTGATGTGTGAAAGCGGAGCAAAACTCTTGAACAGTACGCAATTCGGCATCGGTCAGCATGATGACACGGTCTTTCAACATTTTCTTGAAATGAGGTGAGTGGACCAGGTTGGTATCATTGTAGATGGTCAATCGTAAAAGGTTGTGAATCTTCGGGTCTGCAAAATGCTCGGCCAGTGTTCTCGGGCCATTAAAACTAAACATGCGATTGGTAGGCACTAATAAATTGTACGATAAACAATGAAAACATCTTACGAGCAGGAATTTTCTTCGACAAAGCGGAGAAACAAAATTTCAACGACATTATTACTGATTCGAGGCTAAAATGGAAAACGTGTTAAAAGCATTGGATAATATTGGGTAAGAAAAAATACTACCAATGCGGCGTGAGGAAAAAACCTAATTCAAACAGAAATGCACATCTCAAACGCGAATCATCTAAGTTTAACGGCTGATCCCGAATAATTTGATGCTGTTGGTCGCTATGTACCAAGTAGATGCTACGTGCACGCGTAAGCATGTTGTATGTATTAAAGATTGAGTGTATAAAGCAGCCCTTACGTACTTCTCCACTCTGGTGGTAGTTTTAGCTAACTTCGGTTGAAGTGGCGTGGGTTTCTGTTCTGTTCTTTTTTCAATCCCAGCGCTGGACATGTTGTTGTATTCACAAGTAAGCACAAAGCACTTATTCCCGAAAGAACAGTAAGAACAAACGACCGGAACTAGTGAACGAAACCAGTGTTATATTATCGATGGACAAAGTTTAAAAGCGTGGCGCGTGAGTGAGTGAGTGATCGATCGGAAATCAATAAGTCAACGCACACAGCGGACAGGTCTATGCAGCGTAGACACAACACCACTCTCCCCTTTACTGTTCGAGCCAATTCGCCACGCTTGGTAGTGGTCGACGGGTTTACGTACCCTGAGCGTTCTTCGCAATTGGCTATACCCTCCAGCTTGTGGTTGCTGCGTTGCTTTGTCACATACGGGCAGTTGTAATGGCCGATCCCCAGAAGCACTATAGACGCGTCTGGCATTAACTTTTGTACCATCCTCTAATTCGTAAGTGCCGGGTGTACACACAGTTTTTATTTTCGTGGGTGCTTTGAAAGCGCTTTTCTCCTTGAACCAATTTTGTCTTTTAACGCGCACAGTTGAACCAGGTTCATAAGAGCGACCCCTCCGTGGTGAACCATAAGATCTAGATCGTGACCTCGAGCGAGACCCGTATGGCCTCTCTTCGACGCGAATGTACGACGATTCACCCTCATGAGAACGGAAATTCGAATCATCAAGACGCTTAATTGCATATTTCATATCTTCGTAACGCAGAAATTCCACAACACCAGTGCCATCACGGAAAACATCAGCGTATCCAACATCACCAGCCTCGCGCATGTGATCCTTAAGATCCTGCCAGCTTCCAGTTGGAGGTAATCCACTAACAACGACACGAAATTCCGACCGCCGTGATGGACCACTTCCACCACCACTCCGACCAAATCCACGTCGACTGGAATTAAATCCGCCACCATTGAAACGACCACCACCAGCGCGGGGAAACTCAACGCGAAGGCCGTAACCATCAAAATTATAACCGTCCCGACCACGAACGGCATCCGAAGCATCCAACTCGTCCTCGAACTCGATAAAAGCAAATGGCGGTCCACGGCGTGATTTGAGATCAATCTCGGCTATAGGACCATACTTTGAAAAAAGGCTTTCAACATCACGCGTCTTCACATCCGGGGGAAGGTTGCCAACGTAAATCTTGTAAGTCTGTCTAGCCATTGTAGAAATATTAAGCGGGGAGGTCACTTGCAGCGATACCATAGCATTTCGACCAAGTAACGGTTTGCTGTTAGTGTGCGACACGTAAACTGCAACAACGGATTTAAACTCCCTTTCCAGAAATAAGGGCACGTTGAGAAATCCCAGAATGGGCACAGGGTTTTTCGAGTAACTTCCAAAAACATAATTCGATGGTTGAATAGGGAATGACTGTAAATGCGTACAATAAAACTCGTACGGAACGATTGTTATTGGACTAGCTGAATCTAATTCCATAGGCAAAGTTATCATTCTGTCACCCAAGCAAAAATGTACTGTACGGATATCAGAAGAAGGTAATTTGGGTTCAATTGCAGAGCATGTAGTAAGTTCGTGACTAGAAATGCCATAAATATGTTCAGCTTCCGATGTTGCTGTATTAGAATCGACCATGTCTGTGTCACTTGTATCAACTTGAGAAACTGTTTGAAATTCTGCCACTCTTCAGCAGTTGGACGAGCAGTAGGATCATCCCAAAGCGGATCCGGAGCACGAGCTGAGCTGAGCATGTCACAGGTTCAGTGAATCGCGACGCCAGTTGTTATATTCACAAGTAAGCACAAAGCACTTATTCCCGAAAGAACAGCAAGAACAAACGACCGGACTTGTGAACGAAACCAGTGTTATATTATCGATGGACAAAGTTTAAAAGCGTGGCGCGTGAGTGAGTGATCGATCGGAAATCAATAAGTCAACGCACACAGCGGACAGGTCTATGCAGCGTAGACACAACAATACTGCCATCTGGAAAAAATGATACAGGTTCCTCATGGATTGATCGATTTTCAGCTGGAAAAAAATTTTGTTGTCACATTTTATTCTTATAACATTCTAACTGATTTTGCCTTCATGTGAGAAGGTAGTGAAGGAAAATTAAAAGAAGATAAAATAGTATATATTAAACAAATACTTTCGTAAAATGTTTCCGTAATTATCCTCAATATACAGTACTTTTTTATAGAGTATCGTTTCTCTTATAAGAAAATGTTTTGTGAACGAATATATGTTGGAGAATATGAATCCGATTACATTGTTCAAAAGCAGGTAGTACTATGTGTCTTAAGAAGTTCATTTATTATTTTTTATTGTTTCTTTCAAAAATTTAATTGAAAATACATTATTTTTGAAACAAATCGCAGTTCAATAATCGACCTTCAAATTTCTACCAACTTTTCTTAAAAAAGGTCCACTGCTGGAAGGAAACGTCTGTTAAGAATGGTAATAACATCACATTTTATTGATTGCACATTCAAGAAATTATATTCACAAAAATCACATCAAAAATCATATCATACTAAATACTCCTGCATGAAAAAGGAATGAAAAATTTATATAATGTCAAGTGTGGAGCAGTTGAATATTTACCACCAGTTAATACGCATGAGACGTTAAATCGTTACGCGACAAATAATCATCCAAATTCTGAATAGAAAGTTTTAACGCTGGAAGCGATGACAATAGTTTCGGGCAGGAAATTCCAAAGGAAACAAACACGTAATGAATAAAAATTCAGCGACAGCTGAAATTTCTTGAATTGTCGCTTATTCAAATCCAGCGTGGTATTTTGCTTCTTACGAATCCTTTGATATTGTATTTATTTGATTATCGTCGGATTTCAACATGGTTATGACTAGAAAATCTGCAAAAGTAGATAATACAGCACCCACTGCAACGAATATCCAAAGTAATCGGTGTCCCTTTGCTCGCTTGCGGGAGTCGTCTCTTGTATGCTCTAAACAGGTTACGGATAATGCAAAAGCTGTACAGTGTGAAATATGCTTCAAATGGATGCATATTCGGTGCGGAGGAATGAAGCCTGAGACATATCGGTGGCTTCAGAATATATCATGCGATATTATTCGGTGGGTATGTATGATATGGCTTCCAACATCAAGTGTTACGCATAGAGTTAGTTAGAATAAAGTTTTAGCTGCATCTACTAAAACCGCTAAAGTGCTTGATGGATCAGACGTTAATATTAAATCAACCTCAGCCAAGGACAGACACCACCATTCTGTGGAGCAAGCTTGCGTGCCATTTGTTTCCTCGACTACGAGCCCTTTACAAAGTGGTATTAGTACCGATGATACATTGAACGTGCATGAACTCGACGTTTGCTCGCTTTCAACACTGATTGCTCAACAGTCAGGAAGAAATAAAACTTATGCAGACGTGACGTCAAAGGGTCTACCTAGTGATCCATGATATACAATCTTGTCACAGCGATTGAGTATAATATAGGCTCAGCTAAATATAGTGAAACAAATGCCAACTACTAAAAATGCTTTTAGATCTCGAGTCTCATAGGTGAAACATTTGGATTCTCGGAACTGATGCTTTATTATGGTGAATGCTTGCGAGCAAACCGGGGACACGCCTGAGATACGTTTACAGCAAGAGCGCACTTTCCTACAATCCACTTTTTTAAAGCTATTTAATCCAGGGGAATGGCCAAGTCTGACTTGGCCGGAAGAAGGAGGATGATAAGCCGCGGACGCTGAAAATTGTTTTGGCTTCGGATGAACAAGTCCAGATGGTACTAGGACGCGCTCATCGTCTTAACGGAGAGCCGCAAAAGATACTACGTGACCTGACTCATGAGGATAGAATTAAAATGGAAACAGCTACCAAAGAATTGCGAGCACGTTGAGAAACTGGCGAGGTAGATCTCTATAGTGTGGATTTTTAGGTAGTGAGGAGAAGGCCGCACATTCCTTGAAAGCCGCTTTCAATCCTACCCCAGTAAAACTTCCTGTGAAGAGATTTCAAGTCTTGCTTTTCAATGCGATGAGTCTACGCAATAAACTTGACGAGGTTAATGAAATTGTCTGTCGGGAAATCCAGATATAATAACTGTTACAGAATCGTGGTTAACAATCTCTATATATGATGTGGAGTGCGCGCTACCACACTATACGCTTTTTGGAAGTGACAGAGTAGCGTTGATATCTGCCGGTGGCGTTGCCGTATACTATAAAGAGCACCTGATTGTGGAAATATTGTAAAGGTTTCAACATGATGGTGTAAATGCTGAAAGCATCTGGTGTAAGGTGAATTCTAGCTATGTAACTGCATAAATTGGGGTCATTTACACCTCACCTGGCGCTTACGTTTCTGCGTTATGTTATCAAATCAAACGGTATGGTATCACTGATGACTGTATCGTTCTTATAGATAGGAGGCTCTCGATATAAACTGGACGGATTTAGTTTCCAGGGGTTAACCGTTCCAACAAGAATTTCTAGATAAGATTTTGGCGCTAAATTTGGTGCAGAATAGAAAACGATCCTACGAGGATATGTGTCGGACAAGTTCTTTCGATGTTGGATTTCGTGGTCACACCCAGATTCTCAGATCTGTCTATTGAGACTCCCATTGGTTGCAGCGATCACTGTTCTTTATGGTTCGTTTGGAATCGGGGTCTTCAACCGAGAATACGTACGCATGCCCAGAGAAACTACTGGGAATTAGACACAAAGAGTCTAATCACTTCTGCAAACTCGATGGACTGGTCACTCCATCTATCTACGAATGTTGATATCTGTTGGTTGGACATTTTGGGTAAAATAAGATCGCTTGAAAGTCATGCCCCATGGATGAATAGAAGATCCCCCGCTAAGGGACCGCCGTGGTTTGATAATGTTATTCGTAAATACATGAAGGTAAGAAAGCGGTTATGGCGGAAGTTTTGTTCTAGTGGATGCACCGATGACTATGTAACCTACGAAGTTATCCGCAACAAGTGCACCTACCTCAAAAGAGAAAAAAGGCATAACTATTAAATCGCTTGGTGGACGAAGCCAACTCGATGCCGAAACGCTTGTTTGCGTACATAAGACGTAGAACGAAAGCTTCTCAACGAGTACCCTGCTTGAGATCTATGGGAGGTTTGACTGAACATGAAGATGAACGTAAAGCAGTTCTTCTCGCCGCTCAGTACAATTCTGTATACACAGAGGAGACGTTTCTCATTCCTCTGCTTCATTAGAGCGACGCCGAAATGCCGGATATCTTGATCTCGCCAGAGATGGTGCAGTTTTTACTAGGACGACTCGATGTACACTCAGCACCTGGCCCGGACGATATACACCCAATGCTTTTGAGGGTATTGTCGAGTATCATACATAAACCACTGGCGCTAATCTTCAATTTATCCCTGAGGTATGGTAGGTTACCTAAAGATTGGAAGTATGGCATTGTCAAACCCATTAATAAGGGCGGTTAAACGAGTAATCCGGCTTACTACCGACCAGTTAACCTCACTTCGGTAGTTGTGAAGACTCTGGAACGACTGCTGAAAAAACAGATTGGAGATTTTCTCCTTACTACCAGTCAGCTAACATCTGCTCAGCATGGTTTTACGCTAAGACGATCATGCGCATCCAATCTCATCACTGCTCGCGAGCACTGTTGTGCTGAACTTGATCTGGGTCACCCGGTAGTCACTGCCTTCATTGACTTCAGTAAGGCTTTTGACCGTGTTCCATTTCAACGTCTATTGCTCAAGCTCCGTGTTCGTGATGTAAAGTGACCTGTTCTTAATTGGATTCAAGACTTCCTTGTTGACCGTTATACATAGGTCGAGGTTAACGGAGTTAAATCGCAGACTACACGTCCAACTTCCGGGTTGCGCAAGGATCTGTTCTCAGCCCGTTACTTTCTAAAGTATATATTAATGACCTCCCCGACTCATAAAATCTGAATTGTCTACTTTTTGCGGATGATCTGAAAGTCTGTGGTAAAGTAATCTCTTCTGCTGAGAATACAGTTTTTCATAACGAATGGATCAAATTGCTTGATTGGACGGTAAAATGACAGCTTCCTGTAAACCGACAGAAATGCGCTGTAATGCTTATAGGGCCAAGCACGTTCGGAATCATGAACGGAAATGGGTTGATATTGGGTACAATTTTGAGTCGGTCGCTTAAGTCCAAGAAGGATACGAACAGATAAAATGCTGATGCAAACCACGCATGGTGGTCTATTAGTCCGTCGTTCTCGGCGATTACTCCTCAACAGTTTCGCATTCTTTATTCAACATACGTGGGACCAGTTTTGAAATATGGTATGCTAGCAACCTTTCCACAAACAAAGGGAGAACGTGACCAGTTGAAAAGAGTTCAAAGGCGGGCGACGAAAAGTGTACAATGATTGAAATTAATTCCTTATTTGGAAAGAGTTCAACGCCTCAACCTTATGTCGTTCAGTATTCGGCGTTTGCTCTGCGACCTGCTGCTAACTCTTTGCATATTACTGGGAGATTATTGTGACGAGCTGCGCGAGATTTTCCCACTCGTGGCGTACTAAAGAACCCGTGGCAATGCTCTAAAGTTTCATAAAAAGGACACTACGCCTAACACAAAGATTCACGAACTCAACAAGAATTGTTTACTTGTGGAATGCGCTTCCTGAAGAGGTTATTTCAGCAAGATCTGAAAACCAATTCAAGCAACTAGTTGATGAGGTACTGTCTGTAATCACGGCAAAGCTGTACAACACCGCACAGGATTTCTTAAACTGAGGTTTCCCTGGACTATGTTGCTGACATAAAGAAGAGCGGCTTACAAGGGTTCGAACCTCTGTCGTCTATCAAGAAGAAGAAGAAGATATGGAGATGGGATTGTATCATATATGATTATGTGATGTGGCTTACACTATTTTACCATCCGCGATATAAAAAACAAAGATAATAATTTGGCTCAACAATTACCTGTGAACATTTGCAAGTCGATTCTTGAACATGAGTGATGCTGGTAATACTGGTGTTGGCAAAATTAGTCTCTAGCATCTAATCGTTAGCAACGCCGTGGCTATCAGATTACACAAAGTAGCACCAGTAGTAGTCCAGTGGACCAAAAAATAAGGCTTCACTACAAAAGATACAACAAAAAAGGAATGAAATCACAAAAAAGACCAAGATAGCGAATGTCCTACTTACGATCCAGTGAATTCCAACGATAGCGAGATAATCCACACAGGAAAATCCAAGAGATAGAATCTGAGGTGCATAATGCGCTGAAATGTTGGAGAGATTCGTTAATCATAATTCCAGCATGAAGTGATGCACACAAACATCGCAACCACGGAATAAGACAATATCTGAAGGTTAGAAATTATATTTACCGCCACAAAGTGTGCTTTACAAGCATTGATTCGGATAAAGCAAACAATGTAAAAAAACGAATGCTTGTGTACAAAGTCAAAAGATGCAAAAATTCTAGTTGACAAGTGACGCAAGATTTTCTGTTGAGAAATCCGTGCTGGTTTGATATGAAATAGTTTGGTTTCAAGTATGCTAGAGTGGCCTGTCTGACAAGCTTCTCAAATATTCTAGCTAGAAGTGGTGTGTGATTAATGAGTCGATAATTGGTAACTGTATATAGTGATCCGGACTTATGTCGAGGAATAACAACGGAATGTTTCCATTCTAAGCGGAAAGTTCCTGATTTGATAGACGCAATAAAGAGATTGAGTAGATTCAAGATTCAAGATTCAAGAATTTATGGTATAAAAAAGCTCGTAGCTGTACAACACCACAGGATATTCGTATAAGGACAATAAATATATATACAAAAAAAGATTGATTCTTCAGGAAGATCGACAGTTTTGTAGTTGCAAAAAATGCCATGTATTGTGTCGGTATGATGGGTAAAAAAATATTCGTTTGGAAAAAAAATCATGTTATATATACGGGATGTAGGGTGGAATTACTACGCATAAATATATCCAGTTTGTTCCTGAAAATCCTTTCACTAGATGATTGGACAACATGTGACGGTAGGGAGTTCCATAAGAAACAAACGCGCACCGAATAAAAGAACCGACGGCAGTTCCGGTGGGAATGTGGAATATCAAATGCAAATGGGTGAGTACGTGTGGCATGGCTTGACCGGAGGCGAAATAGATGCCTCAGAGGGTGCGCCTTGGAGTTCATTATTTTGTAGGTTAGTATTAGATCGAATCGAACCCTTCTGCGAAGCAGTGTATCCAAATTAAGCTGCTCAAGTCGATTCTCATATGGTAGGTTGCGGAGGCAGCCAACCATTTTAGTTGCTCTGTGATAGATCCTCTCGAGCAGCTTGATGTCCTTTTGTAGCCACGGTGACCAAGCTTGCACTGAGTAATCCATCACCGGGTTAATATACGTATTTATCAGCATGGGGAATGATTCCCGGAAAAAATGTCCGAAAATCCGCCGAAGCATACCTAGCATGCGGCTAGCTCGATTGTACACTGCTTCGCATTGCATGCTAAACTTCAGACTTCCACTAATCCATATGCCGAGGTCTTTTTCTTTGGTTGTCCATTCCAGTTAGTTGATTTGGTCCAAGGTTGTATGAGAATGGAAAATCTTTGCCTATTTGCAACATTTTACACTTTCGGAAGTTGAATGGAAGTTTATTTCTCTCCGACCAGCTGTTCACTATATCCAAATCGCTTTGTAAGCGCAAACAGTCCACGCTTGACTTGATTCGCATCCAAATTTTAACATCATCCGCAAAGAGAACCATTTTGGCTGTGACAAGTTTCGGAAGGTCGTTGATGTAGACCAAAAAGAGAACCGGACAAAGTACCGAACCTTGTGGGACACCGCTAGTGGCCTCGATTTCCCCAGACATCACACCATCGATACGTACAGTTTCTTTGCGATCAAGAAGGTAACTTCTCAGCCAGACAAGAAGGCACCCATTAATACCAACATCGTGCAACTTGCGCAGCAGTATAGAATGGTCCACGCGATCAAACGCCTTCGATATGTCCAAGTAACACGCATGCACGCAACCACCATTATCCACTGCCTGCGTCCAGTCATCCAGTGTCTCCAGTAGGTTAGTCAAGCAAGAACGAGACTTTCTAAATCCATGTTGTTCTCTGGACAACAAGTTTTGGGCTTCGAGATGACACACAAATCGTTCGCACACAATTCGCTCCATAATTTTTGAGATCACTGGAAGGAGTGTAACAGGGCGGTAATTTGCTGGGTCAGAACGAGTTCCACCTTTGTAGATGGGTGTTATGATTCCTCTCTTCCAGTCATTAGGCACAACACCCTCCCTCAAGGAGTGATTAAATAAATCACAAAGTGGTTTGCACAGTTGACTGCCGCATAACTTTAGGATTGCAGGTGTGATTCCGTCAGCTCCCGGGGACTTGTTGGTATTCAACTTGCGTAGGTGGTGCTGCACTATTTCCGAACTGATGCATTTATCACATATCGTCTCCGGCACAATTGGTGCTGACAATTCTGATGGTTGTAATTTATCCTTGGGAGTGAAAACTCGTGAATAAAAACTGGCTAGAGCGTTAGAGGTTTCCAGAACAGAATCAGTTGGTCCGTTATCTGTCATGATCGGAAAAACACCGGGTTTCAGCTTCGTAGTGTTGTTAACAGTTCGATAAAGCAGTTTGGGATTTCGCTGCATTCTTACCGCCAGCTGAAGCTGGTGATATTGTTTGTCCTCTCGGATGAGATTTGTGACCTGATTCCGCAATTCGCGAAAGTTTGCCCACGTCGAATCAGTTCTGGAGACCTGTGAATAGCCCATGCCAAATTTCGCTTTGTCAACCATTTTCTAGTCCTACTGCGAATTCTGAATTGTGGCTCTTTGCTATTATGTTTCGAGACATTTTTAGAATTGAAATGTATCATGTTGATTATGTAATCTGTTAGGGTTGTGCAATGCGAGTCCGGATCACTGAAATTTATATTATGTTCATCAAAAGCTACCATTGTTTTCATCAAACCAATGTAATCCACTTTTCTATTTTGTTTTGTTTGCTTTACAATTCTACTGGCGTTGCACACGTATTGAAATAGCAGAACAAGGTGGTCGCTTCGACACAGCGGAGGGTGATACTGAACATCTTCAACGGCTGTGGCTTCGGACGTTAAGACTAGGTCTAGAACAGAAGTCTGTTGCAAATTCCGTTGTGGTGTATAATCGAAAACATGATTATACAAGGGGATGTAATCAAACAGTTCTCGAAATTTGTAGTCTAGGGATAGGGGTGGGTGATCTACTCGGTTATACAGTTGAGGCAGATTGAAGTCTCCCATAATCAGCAATTGCGAATTGCGCTGTTTTCCGGCGTACTGCATTGCTTTCAAGAAATTTTCGTTATACGCATCCAATGATGATGGCGAACGGTAAACTACACCAACGATGCAACTGTCGCCTGATTCGAGCTTCAAGTTGCACCATAAACTGTCTTCCAGATCGAGTTCAGTATCTGCAACTACCGTACAATATAAACGGTCATGGTGGTAAACAGCTACTCCACCACCTGTTCTTAAGCGGTCTCTCCGAAACAAGGTCATGTTTGGAATAGAGAGCTCACGATCGCTCACATGAGGTTGAAACCATGTCTCAGTTATTGCTATGACGTCGAGTGAGTGCTGTTTGCAGAGATCCTTCAGTTCAGTTAGTTTGTTTAACAGGCATTGTGCGTTTGTATATAGGCAATTGATTGTAGTTTTCGTATACAGTGATGGGGCTGAAAGCTCGTCTACTAGTCCGACCCTTCGAGAGTCGGACATCGACCGTTTTTTGGGATTGCCACAGTGTTTCTAATCGGAGTCTCGTCTGATTGTGGAAGGCGTGGTTCATTAGAAGGCGTAGAAAGTCTGTGATCACTCATTCTGACATCCTTCGGGAGATTCCTATAGTTTGCTTTTCAGTTAGCCCTAACTGATTTCATCATACCTTTCGTTAAAAGTGTTACTTTCAGAGGTTTTGGCCCGTCACCTTTATAGTTTGGTGAACGAGGTATTCTAAAAGTGTCCACCACAACTGACTCGTGAGCCCCGATGCTGTTGGCAACATAGAGCCACTGTTTGTAATCGTGGTGCTGTATTTCACTTCCTAAAGCAGTGTCAGTGTGTTCGGGAACACCAAGAAGAACAATACTGCGTTGGTCACATTTTTTCCCATTGTTCAAATTACCTTTTCTCTCCCACCACGGAATATCTGCATGTATGCGACATTTAGTCTGTGAGAATGTACGTAGCAAATAAGAGTTTAACAGAACGTCTTCCATCTCTTTTTGGCTTTTGAAAGTTATTCTCAGTAAACGTGGTTCTTCGAGATGAGGAGAATTGGGGTGCCGACTTAGGCGGGTTATTGAATCGGGCAGTATCGAGCTCATATTCATCATTGAACACAGCTGGTACCATTGTTCAATGTCGTGAGTTCTTGTACTCGAGAAAATTGTCCCTGATGTCTCCGGCACATTGGTGCAAATTACACTGAGATTCATCAAAGTTCTTTTCATTTCATCATTAGTTTTTGAAGTAGAGGAATTCTGCTGGTGGACAGTCAGTACCCGCCCCTTCGACTTTCTAATCTGATTAACATCTGAGTCGCAGCTTGCGTTAGCATTACTCAGCTGTTTAGCTTCCCGCGAATTCTCCTTATGTAACGGAGTAACTTGTGGAGTTACGGGATGTAGCGTTGGGTTCGGGTTGATTTCACTTTTTAATGAGTTATTGTGGGCATTTACTATCGACATCAACGATTCCTCAAATTTTTGGGAAATGTTCTCTAAGTATTTGACGCGATTTTCCAGGTCTCCTGATTGTGATGCATTGGTCCCGGTGCCGTTTAACGACTTTGTTCTACATACACTGCATACATAACAGACACTAGGAATTTCCGGATTATTAATAATGACTACTGCCTCGTTAGTCAAAAGTTTATCGCAATTAGTGTGTATCTTAGTAGAGCACATAAAACACATGACTACTTTCGATTTCACACTTACACCCTTTCTGCAAATTTGACACGTAGTTTTCGTAGGTCTAGACATCCGATAGCTGTTGAGGTTGTCTGGCCAAGGTCGTCTGATCGTTGAATGGGGGTGTTGATAGCTTCCACCAAAACACTGCGGCGCGTATCGATCCGTTCACGGTTGAGGGATGAAATTTGCGAGGTTCGCGTGGGAACGTATCGCAATGTATTGGATGCAAATTACCAATTAAAACAGTCGTGGTGATCGTAGATTTGATCTTGCACAAACGATGCAAGGCTTGTTGAATTCAGTTGAAGAAGATCTTCCGAACGATATTGGTCCCGACCAAGTCAAAACAGCGACAACAAATTTTGCTCGCGCACACAATTTCCACGGTGATGTGGAGAATGGTAACTTCCGAAATATTGATCACTGGACACTGAAGCTGATTAAGTCCAATAGATCTCTTCAAGCGAAATCCAATGGTGTAAGAATAATCCGAATAGGATCAACGAGTGACGAGTAATGTTCAAAACGTCTGTCTGCAAGTTGAGTCTTGGTATCACAGTAAAGATGCTGAATTGGTTAAATGAATATCTAAGTAATCTCACTACCCAGGTACGTGTTGAGGGCGCATTATCACATAAACTAGTCGAGTTCCACAATTTTTCAGTCCTTCGTCCGATCCTCTTTCTGGTTTATGTCAATGAGATACCGAAACTTGTTCGGCGTAACATTTAGTTATTTGCGGACGACATAAAGATATGACGTTGCATCCGCAGCCCATAAGACTGTCTGCTATTTCCAAAAGATCTTGATACGCTTCACAATTAGTCGTCAAAAATCCAACTGCAATTTATCTTCAACAAATGCAGGATCATGAATGTGGGGAATCGAGTAGAGTTCTTATAACGCAAAGGTTAACTTGTCTTTGAAAATTGAAGTGGAGAAAAAGATTCGGCTGTCTGGATATGCTCCATTATAAAAATAACACTGTCTCTCCAAAAGCAACACGTGTCTTCAATCTACTCAAATAGGTATTCAGGAAATTTTCGCTCAAGATATTCAAATTATCGGACTCATGAATATTTGCAACTTGTACACCATTCCCGGCTAAACTGTATAAGGTATTTTTATTCTGTCCGTGTCTGCTTTACTTGGAACAGTTTACATTCTACTGTTTTTAACTCCACTAGCTTGCATGAGTTTACAACGAAATAAGTATAATGTTTATTGAATAGATCGTTTGTTGAATACTTATATACTGTTTAATCTAATTGCTTATTTTGTTTTACATATTTACATTTTAATTTTTACCATCATATGGGTATTGTTAAGATTAAGGCTTTTTAGTGCATTAAAAGTACTTCGAGGTATGGCAAATACCGAAGCTTTGAAGAAAACCGTTTTCCAGCATAGTTGCTAGTTTCACAAATAAACATGCAGTCTCCACTAAATGATATTTGCTATAATAAAATACTTAACATCAAGATATGGGACTCAATAAAATGTTTGTGAAACAAGTGAGATCTTTCGTGTTTGCGATGATGATAATGATTATGGCTATAAAGAATTTGGCAAATTATCGATTTTCATCCTAATAATTCTAATCAATTCTATAAATCGGTACCTGGGAATTGCCAATATCAATTTATTTATGTGTCATTTGTTCGATAATTCCCAAAGTTTTATCGTCCACGAGAATGTAAGACCTTCATATGAGTTAAATTATTCAACTTATTTCGGGTTGTAATGAGTTACTATGTCTCAAGTTAGTTGCAAAACAATTATCTTCTGTTTCCGAGCATGTAGTTCTTTATCAAATCTTTCTGTGTTTATCGTCATTATTCTAATGTTTTCACCAGATGCTCGTTGATAAAGAAATATACAATCACGAGATGAACTAACAATTTTCATAATTGCTGAATGAATATCCATCTTAAACCAAAAAGAAAACTCTAGAGTTGACCATATATATAAATATAATCTGAAATTCCTGATGCCTGAGCGATAAATATTGTGTGTACTTATTCGGAGAAGCAGTGACATTTGCTGTCATGATTCACCAAGTGTATAATTATACACATATATATCAAAGAGTTTAACTTTTTAGAACAACCTTTTGATACAAAACTTAATAAACGCCTCGCGCCAAATTTAAAACGACTGGCTTGGGCCTTTGTATTTATGATGAGCTATACATGTGAATAGTGGATAAAACGCAACATGTAATTAATTTAGACGAGTCTTTCAGAATTCTGACAAAAAGATTTATTTTCGTTATTCACACCAAGTTGATTGATTTTATTTAAAGTTATATTTCCAAAAGGATTATAGGACATTTTTCACCTTTGTCGTATTATTGTAAAGCATACTTTGTCAAATGCGAATGGAACCCTGGCAAAATCGCTTGAAAGTCGACGACGAACAATTTACTAATCTGATTGGCAGATGAACCAACCAATCACACACACACACTTATGCACACGCCAATCAATAAATTTAACCTAAGAGTGATTCTAAAATGTGGCTTGTCATACATTGGAGAAATTTCAATCCGGATGAGAATATTTCGGTATTTTGGCCAAAGGAGTCAGCTGGGAACAAAAGGGTCATGAATATCCCGTAAATATAAGTCTTATTAATGTTACTTTGTATTCCCTTTAACACGTAGCAGCATAATATTCATGATGATAACGCTAAATATATAACGATTTCCAGCTCAATTATCTGCAGATGCAGCAAGGAGCTTGAGTGATTTAATTCGGGGTTATTAGGAGGCATTTTCGGTCATTTCTAATGCACAAAAGATTTAAAAATGAAAATGCTTGGTTTAATATTTATGGATTTTATTCTGTCAAAATTATAGGTCATCTTGAATAGAGTATTGGGTCGAATGAGAAAGCGTTTAAACAACTAAAGAAGGCGAATATTAGCCAATGAAAACGACACGTCAAATTAACTTGCCATGAATTGGGAATCCACTTAACTGTAAGCTTCGTGTGATATGTGTAGGTTTTCGCGTGTATACGCTAATATGCAAAATCCTTGACAAGATTCGAACTCTGTCGAAATTATATTGAACTCAGTTAAGCACGTTTTATCCCTTAACTGTGACATTTTTCTGCTTCAAGCGCGTACATGAAGGAGTTGGGCTTTTATTTGGGCTTTTTATCATTCATTCATTCAAACATTCAACCATATAATCATATATCACCATAACATTTGTAAGGTTTTCTGTGTATTTGCTTGTACCCATCTTGTAAATAAAACTTTTGAGAATAAGCAATTGTGTATAATTCAAGCGGCATATAACGATTTCTGCGCTACTCCACAATTGTTTTAGAATCTCAATTTGACAAGAGACTGTAGAATTCCGTCGAACGGAAAAATGTGACACAAATGTCTCGAAAATAATAAATAATTATTACGCAGCCTTCAAAATTGTTTACAAATTGTTTACAATATTCAAAATTCAAGACAGCGCTGCATAACGTTTCCACATCACAAAATATGAACGTTAGATTCTAATTTGAACTATTACTAATTGCTCATTACCACAAATACTGTCTTATGCTATGTAATGTATCCTCATGAATGTAAGAACTTAGTTCTTAGTTGATTGAATCACAAATAAATTTTCATTCAACCGTCAATATACAATATTTTTCGAAGAATGTGTTTGTAAATAGATTGCCGGAGCTTTATTGATTGAAAATTCATCAACAACCGCAATGTGTCTCTCAAGCAGCGAAAAAATTGAAAACTTCAATTAGTGAAATGAGGTGCACTATTTATAAATGGACAATTTAATGAGGAACTAATAAAGTAAAATTGCAGTTAAAGTTTGTTTCGTTGTTTGTTAGCCTCTCTTAGTCGATGTCGGCCATTGATGTACACCGTAACTACGTGTCTTCACGATATCAAACGTAAACAAACAGTCTGGTGATCAGCAGTGCTCGGACGAGAAGCGTGATCACAAACGTTTTCTGCATATCCCCATCTTGAAGGCGATGTCTCATGGCACTTATAATGCGAATCGCGAATAGGCATCGATAAACATCTCCTAGCTTGTGACTGAATCACTCCCTGATGTAGATATTGAACGCGACAGCTATAAAGGACTCTAAAGACCTCCTTGATTACATTAGTATTGACTGCAAAAGTGAAATCGTTTTTTCTCAACACACTAAATTCAAACAAGTTGATCAAACTTGCTGAACGTAAACGTCTGGAATCCACATACAATTCACAAAACTACTTCCTCAAACGTTAATACGATGCGTTTATCGCGGAGTTTAGTTGCGAGTGGTCCGCTTATAGATTTACAATCAATATGTGCATGATTGCTACTAGAAGGTTAAGATGTAAGCGACTGCTTGATTTGACTGACTTCAGGTTTCCACTCGGGTTGCGATCGATACGAAACTCAGAGCTGAATTTCGTAGAAATGGATGCTAAACTTTAGACGGCTGATCCAAAAATTGCATCCAAGTCGACAGATCAATGAAATGGAAAATTAAAAGGTATTGAGTCCCCATATCCGTAAGTTAAATTTAGTCAAGTTTGTCAGACACATTCATATTCCACTCTTTTTGTCGAACATTTAAATGGTCTCCGTTACAGCGCACCTATTGCTTGTAAATTTAATTGAAAAACGAATTCAATTACATAACCTGTCCCAAACAATTCTGCTTGCGACAGATAGTTTCGCACTGTCTATCGTCATCACGATCACATCACTTATGTTGGGTCGAGTGAGCTTCCAACAAGCGGTTATATCGCAAAGAACAATTTGATTCAATGCTGCTATTTTGCAAGGTGTGTACAACAAATCAATGCTGACAAATTTAATACCATCCTCATAACTTTACATGTAACAGCCGATAAACATTTCGGCATGTTAGTGGTCAACACTTGTAGACTGTAGGATTAGCCTAGGAGAGTAGCGAAACAGAATAGATAACCTAAGCAAATTAATATTTGGACATTGTTGTTGATGAATTTGGCACGACTAACATTTGAACAACCGAACCACCAAGCGGTCCTTATACAATCGATCGAATTGGTCAAGCAATTATGCAAGCATGCTCAGCCATTTTAAACATCTTGAGCAATTTGGATGGTAGCGATTAGTGAACGTAGTTTTAAGCTGGCATCATCATCATTGATATCATTACACCGATAGCAATTACCGAGTGCTGAACTGCCATACAAACTTTACAAAACAAAAATCCGACCATTAAGGGAAAAGCTGAGACCTTAAAAGCTACTAATCTTGTAGGAGAATATGCCCAGACCTAATGGGATGAGACGCCAACACCCATAACTCAAACACGCATTCGAGCGAGTGTTGTGAACGATTAGTGCTACCTCATATGAACCGACACGCATCATAACAAGATTTCCTCTTAAATTAACCGGATTGAAGTTTATTCAAACACTCCAAGAAGATACCTGCAACAAGACCGGAAACGAACATGGTTTTGGAGCTTAACAGGAAGCGTAACTGACCGCTTCAATATCTGATTGCGTCAACCCCAGTACCGACTTCAAACAGATTACTAATAACGCATTTTAACTAACTGTGAAATGTGATGCTTTAGCCACAACGACATTTTCGCCTATCTGAATGTGGCGTTGCAAAAAAGTATATTTTTCGGAAGTCGGTGGTCGGACATTCAAACCAGCGTAACCTGTGCATGATAATTTGCTTCTCTATATAAAAGTTATTCCCGAAAAGCATATTAATTTCCATATCAGTAACACTAAGAATACGGAGTTTATCAACCAGTGTTTAGCAACAATTTTAGTCCTAATGGAATTCTTTTATGTGATCATAATTGAATACCTTGTCTAAAGGAGCCCAGTTCATTGAGAAGACCCACTTGCAAGATGATCTAAGTTATTGTTTTACGTTAAGTGAGATAGTTGGCGATGAGATATTGCGTCATAAACTATCATGTGGCCAAAACGTCGTCAGAATAGATGTATATTACGAAGATTGTATCGTAATAGTAACGTGTGTGCAAATAAAATATATAAAAAAATTACGTCGATCGAAAGTTCGTTGCAGGATTACAAAATTACTTTAAGTGAAAATATTTTCAATTAAGTGAGCATACCCAATAAATCGAAATGCGCAATTTCTGGAAAGAATTAGAGGGTAGCTGTGAGAGTAGCTATGGAGTAACTCGGTAAACAGAGAGAATTTTTTTAATCTTACCAACTAAAAACACGCAGAATACAAACGTGAAGAAACTTTGTTGCATTTTGATAGAAGTATCATCACATCTCGGTTTGGCTGAAGTTTATATAGGTTAACTTCGACGGTCGAATGTTGTGAATTTACATATTATCACAATCCGAGGCTATGGGGACTGATGAAATATTACGTCGTATTTGACGCTGGAATTCTAGGCACCGAGTATCTTGTGACGCATGCTATTCGATTCCAGACTGTCGGATGTGTCAGTCTGGTGGTTAGTCGACATAGACCTGGTGGAATTGTTTTTTGGAGGTGACTTTCATTGAAGCAGATCCAAAAACATTTACAAAGTGAATTTTGAAATATGCGCCAAAATCATTGCGAAAAATGTCAACTGTTGTATGTTGTTGGCCTCCTTCTGTCGATGTCGACCATGGATGTAGATTACAAGCGCATGAAATTTCATGTTCTACAACTTCTTGGATGACTAAACAGACTGATTCGTGAGTAACAATCTCTCCTGCAGCGCTTGCAACGATACGAAGACCTCGCTCGTAGGGATTCAGTTAAACGTCAGCGGCGTGATTTGCCAAGAGCTGTATCTACTCCTCCCTGGCTTGCAGTCGAAGCTTTGCACAGTGCCTCCAATGTGAGCGTTTGAGACCAAGTTCTTCCCAACGTGCAGGGTAAATGCCAAGATCTCTAATATCTTTTTTGTAACGCAAGTGCGGTTTGTCCAATGATAGAATTCCTAATTACAACTTACAGTACAGTAGATCTTTCGGAATACAACCAATTTTCATTCCGAAGACGTGGACAAGCCACCACAGGAAGCGCTGTTGTAATATGGTGAACATGCTCTCTAGACCAGCATTTCAAAGCACTTCAGCATTATTCACTCTGTCCATCCACGATATGTTCAAGATACGACGGATGCTTCGTAGATAGAAACCATTCAGCTACCGTTCGTGTCTTGCGTGGGTGGTCCAGGTTTTATTGTCATAAAGTAAAGCATTTTAGTACGCACGCGCTGTATACCATCATCTTTGTCTTTACAATCACCCTGCGGTTACCCCACATGAGAGAGTTCAATCGGGACAAAATGACAGCTGCTCTGCCAATCCGCTTATCAATGTCCGTGTCTAGCGAGAGGTTATCCGCAATGGTCGAACCAAGATATGTGAAATGATGTACTGGTTCAAGCTGACAGTTTCCAACAGTGATGATGGAAGGCGATACAGTCCCTTGACCAAGGACTTTGGTCTTCCTCATTCTGATTGTTAGCCCAAATTCTTTGCATGCCGATGAAAAACAGTCAATTAGCGACTGGAAGTGTTTTTAGGAGTGAGTTATAATCACTGCAACTTCGCCTAGGACGGTCCCAAGCCCGTCTGAGAAAGGAAGGCTAGCAACCCTATCCCGTAAATCCTACATTGCTACGGAAACGATGACAACAGATCCAAAAGTTGTATTTATCAATGGCTACAGGAGTGACGCAAACCTTTCAAAAGGTCCCATGACGGATGTAGATGAAAGCCGAAAGGAAGATTCCACCCCGATGGCCGATCTCCTTGCGCCGAAAAGAACGATAAGACTTGGTTGCTGGAACGTTCGAACTGCGTATCAAAATGGCCAGCTGGCTCTAGCCATACATGAGCTCAACAGGTATGATCTGAGTATACTTGGAATGTCCGGTGTGAGATGGACCGGCTTTGGACAGTAAAAGCTATATAGCAGTGAGACTATTATTTGGTCAGGAAGGCAAGGCCTCCAGCATGGTCGAGTCGCTCTGCCTAAAGCAGAAAGACCAGCTGTACGATTATGAAATGGAAGTGTGTAAATGAGTGACTCCAATATGCCAGACTGAACTCTAGCTTTAGCAAACTCTCGATTGTGGTAGCATACGCTCCAACTAAAGATGCAGCCTAAGATGAGAAAAAAAGGTTTTACGAAGCTATGCAATCAGTATTGAGGGTCATCCCAAAGCACGGCCTAGTGGTGGTAATGGGAGATTTCAACGCTAGAACCGGAACTGTAAATACGGGCAGGATGCGTACCATGGGAGTGCATGGAGTTGGCCAACAGAATAATAATGGGGAGAGGCTAATTGACTTCTGCGAAGAGAACGATCTTGTCGTTGGAGGCACCCTATTCCCCCACAAAAACATTCAAAACATAAACTGGTCTTCTACGGTTTGCAGAACAGAAATTCAAATTGATCACATGATGATAAATGGTAAATGGAGGCGCTCGTTACAAGATGTGAGGGTCATGCGTGGTGCCGATATTGGTAGCGCCTCTATGCATTATTCGTTTATAAACTTCTTGAGCTGTTGACAAAGAATCACTATGTGATTCTGTGTTTGAACATCGCGGTTAGTTGTACGAACTTTAGTGAAAATGTAACTTGAAAGCCTAACGCTTTTCGCCGTGTAGTCTCTATACAGATATTGTCGTGAATTTTTTAAACTCCAAATTCGCTGTACAATACCATGGGTTTTCAATATAAATTTCTGATAAATCACACTTTCAGACCTCACACCATATAATTTGAACGTGGAGTATAATGATGCCACGACTAAAATACGGTTTGGAAAATGTTGGCTGATAATTGTTTGAGTGAATCGTTTTTCAAGTGCATGGGTATATAGGAATCATTAATAGTTTTCCGTAACATGGGTTCAATAAGTAAATGTTCCTAGCTAATCTTTGAAAATCATTTCACTCTACAATAACACAATTCTAATGATAAACTGTTCGAGCTAAAGCATACACGGGCTGACTAAAATTGCCTGGAACTTTCCAGCGAAAATGTATGATTTTGATGAGGGATTTGGTACTGCGTGTCGGAGACCGGAGCCAGCGTCAAATCGATGATAATATCTGGAATCAAACTTGCGTATAAAGACACCTTGTATGTATCGATATGGTTATTTGATTCGCATTTTTACAGGTGACATGGTAATACGGTTTTTTGTATAATGAATATGGGACAAACTCCTACTGTAAGCCATATTGTTGGTCACCTCCTGTCGATGTTGGAATGTACATCACAAGCGCATTTCGAATGACAAACAGTACCATTCGGAGGAACTATCTCTCCCGCAGCGCTGGTAACGAAAGTCAGAACGCTGTTGTATTGCGTGAGTTACACGCCGGCGGCGTGATCTGCGTTCAGCAGCCAATAGCTATATATATGCTCCTCCCCAGCTTGCAGAAAACGCAATACACAATGCCTTTAATGTGAGCGGTGAAGTTAAAGATCTTCCGATTCGCGGGGTCAATGACAAGAGCTTTCTTATCTCTTTTGCAAACATCTTCGTACCGCAATGTGTTCTACCCAATGGTCGACTTCCTAATCGCAACTCACCATAGAGTAGATCTTCTGGAATACCACCGTTTTCCATTCTTTGGCCGAGCCACCGCAGGCGGCACCTTATTAGATAAATAATTTGTTGGTTAATCGTGTTTACTGTCTTCAAGATGCTTTTATTAAGTTTCCCAATAGCATGACCAAACAAACACCAGCTTCATGGTAGCTAGTATTTGCTCCATGGTTTATTACTCAATAAGTTACAGGTCAATGGATCCCCAGCAGTATGCTGAAGCAATTGTGCCCAACGTTCTGCAGCCGCTAGAGGATCACGTTTGTCAAGCTTCATGTTTCCCAACCAACTATCTTCACAGGCTTAGCCAATCTGTTGGATGCTTTAGTTTCCGTATACATATTCAAGACACCTGATTTCATACAGTATCCGGACACGTTCGATAGATATTCTTATATCCACATCGGTCCTCCCTGGTTTCTACGACAGTGCCAAGGTAGAAGAATTAAATAACATTCACAGGAAGCGGAAACTCGCAAAAAATGTCTCAACAGGCCAAGTTGGCTGCACAAAATTTGAACTACAAGGTAATTCAAGCGTATGCGGATCCTGATCTTACTGCCCCTACCTGATGAGTGCAAACAGGACGAAAATGGTCGTGGCGTGTGTGTGTGACGGAAAAGCATGTAAAAGAATATTTTGGTAGAAGGTAATTAGTTCCATTCTTAGTTATCTGATGGATACGGACCTCCGAGTAAGACCTGAGTAGGCGCTCTCAGTTGTATTCACAGTTCGTTGGAACGTGTCACTAGGTTTTGGCTTGAACAACTTGCGAACAGTTGTGACGATTGCAATCAAATCTTTCGACAAAAATGACTTGTTCCTAGCATCTCATTGCTTCATACAACATCCACATCGAGCTAAAAGTTGTAACTAAAAACAACACTGGACATTGATTTTGTTTAATGGTTGATGTCAAACAGATCAAGTTCTATTTACTCACGCTCACATCGTAGAGCATGTGAAGAAGACGAAGAAGGAAAATGGCTTTATTCGAGTTCACGAATTTTCAGTGATACTATTGATTCGACCACCCGAAATAAAATGTACTTTTATTTAGAAAAAAAAGAAATGTCAAATAAGGATGATCGCACTTCAGTTATTATACTGTCAGTTTCTTCCTCAAATCGAGAATAACTTTTGTATGATCAACCAAATATCGAGCCAGGTAAGGAATAAAAGAATTTTTGAATTTCTCAGTTCTTGCATACGGGACGATATGTTGACCACGCGTAGCTGGGAACGATCTGCAAGCCATAAGGACCTCATGCAGTGGGTGTGCATTATCAGACGATATGACTCTGACCAATTTGTCACATTCACGAAAGTGGCGTTCGACCATCATATCACGAATTAACTCGGTAGAGGAAGAGCTCAAATTTGAAATTAATTTGATTCCTCTTCTTATTATCAAAAAATACTTTTCAAAAGACCAAGAAATATTATAGGGGATGCGTAGATTAAAATAGGAACAATGCAGGAAAAAAGAAAAAATCTAACTACATCAAGAGAAACAGCTAAAGAACGCAGACGTAAGGCGTAAAATGATAACCTTCTAACCTTCAAGTAATGTGCAGTCACATGATCAGTCCATTTGAGACTGTGAAAAATTGACGTCAAGATAATTGAAAATGCGCTTCTGCTGAAGTTCGAGCCATTGAACGAAATGGTGGGAATTCCTTGAGGCAGAGTTTCACGACGCTAACCAGCAAAGATTGAAAATATTACCTCTTTGCATTTTTGAGGATTTAACGATAACCCGAGTGAGGATAACTACTGGCCATAGTTATTGATAATAAATTTAGATGTGGGAGAGCAGGCACATCTATGGTGGTCAAAAACAACAGCAATATCATCAGCATATTTTAGAATAATAGTGGAATAAAAGCGAGGCAAATCAAAAATGTAGATAGAAAATAAGGATGGAGAAAGTACTGCGTTTTGTAGAACACCGCAAGAAATCGCTACAGAATTTGAGACTTCATCATTCACGGCACGCGGTGCTTAAACTAAGACGCTTTCCAATGAACTAGTTTCAGGGGTACACCACAATAATGAAGTTTTTTTAGCTGAGAACTTCTGATAACACTATTAAAAGCATCGGTGTAATCAAGAAAACAAACCTGATTTCGAATCCAATGACCGGGATACATGGTCAGTTAGCAACGCGAGTGCGTCTACTGTCGAACGCTTTTGGCGATACGCGAACTGATGCGAATCTTCTACCTGGCAACTCGAAACAAGTCGTCGTAGCACTATACTTTCCAGTACTTTGAGTAGCTGCGACGTACACGCAATGGGGCGGTACTTCCCAGGATCATTTTTGGGGATTGGGGTAATACGTACCAGCTTCCAACAGTCAGGAAAAATACTTTTCTCAATGCATCTGTTGAAGATAGATGAGATCGGCGAATAAAGTTCACGTGCGCATTCTTTCAGCAAAAGAGGGGAAAGATTATCGGGGCCTGCAGCCTTTGAGCGGGAAACAGCGAAAAGTGACCTTATAACTTCCAATGAGCTTGTAAAAGTAGGAGTGGAGAAAGAGAATGAGAGTAAAACAAAATCCGTGATTTCTTGGGTTCCATCAGGAGAAGATAAAAAAGATTCATTTAATGAATTAATATCACTGATAAAGGGAAGTACCTTCCTGTCTTTGTCACACAAACCTTTGAGCGCACTCCATAATTAACGACTGTTATTCGTTCTCAAAATTGATTTCACATAAATATCTTGCGTGCGTTGAATCTCAAGCTTGATTGAGTAAGACAACTGGGAGACAGCGTGACGATCAAGATTTTTGAAAGACTTTTCCTTCGGTCTTCGGAGGCGCTTCAATTTATTGGAGGAAAAACAACCAGGTGGAACAAAAATAGTTACCTGTGAACAGCATAAATTAAAGCAAAAGTTGAGACAGGATGTAAAAACGTCACATTCAAGGGAGACGTCCGGTTCGTTAATAAGGCGGGAGTCAATGTCGCTTAGCATGGTCCTCAGGGCTGAAATATTGTCAGGTTCGCAGGTTCTACTGGTCACATTTCGCCCGCCCGATTCTGCGAGTCATGTTACTATGCCCCATAGTTCCGTAGATTTTAGGGAGTATTGATATCACACAGGGATCAGAATTTTAAATCGGCG
>JACCGJ010002666.1:0-20750 GCA_013407085.1 Atriophallophorus winterbourni | reverse complement strand
TACCAACTATATCGGAAATGTCATCAGATGCAGAGAGCCAGGTTTCTGTTAGTGCAATTACATGCGGTCTCAACTCATGTGCAAGGACGGAGAGTTCAGACTATTTGTTCCTGATACTACATGCATTCCCGAGTAGCACTGTGGCGGCAGTGTCACGTAATCTATTCCAAATTAGTCTTGTGTAATTCTCGGGCGGAGTACCCGAGAAGTCAGCACGTTTTTCGGCGTTCTGCTTGCGATAGCCGAGTGACCCAATGCAGCCTGAACACCAGCTGTACACTGCAGGTTGCTAACCACGAGCTTTGGAATTACAGGGATAATACTACGACCACAAACCTCATGCTCGGACGCTTCGAAGATTTATGCAGCTGATAAAGCCCCAACCTTTTCGGATGAACGGGGCCTTCGATTGAACGTTACTTCGTAACGAGAATCTATCAGCTTTATGGAAACCCCACTTGTCGTTATTAGAGGTCTTTACAATCTGATTCCTCCTATTTGAAGCGGAAAAGTATTGTCTTATCCGGGAGGGAGGGTTGTCCGGCTTAACCTGCAGTTTGTCTAGAGTTGATTCGGCGATGTGGTCAGCCTTAGATAGTAATGCGTCCCGGTACGCCTGGTATTTGAATTCTATCAGAATTGGCCTAGGGCGATTATCCATCTTCCATTTTTCAACACGGTGAATTCGCATTGTAGGAGTGGAAGGCCTTGACCTACCATCCGGGTAAGATCGCTGATACATCTGCGATCTAAATCTTTTCTAGACTTCGATTCCTTAATAAATTAACCTGCTCCATTAAAAGCCAGTTCTAGTTTTTGGAGCAGGGGTGCCACGCAATGTATCGAATTGCTTGCGCAAGTCATTCAATTCCTGGATAATGTGATCCATTGCTGGTGATCCAGCAACATTTTCATGTTGCTTCCGTTGGGTAGTAGCTTTATTTGTCTCCCTACGCCTCTTCGGAATCTCTGCTACATTTACCACCCTGCTAGTAGAAGCTCGCATTGGAGAGCGAAATAACTGGCCATTTATGTCTGCGTCCTGTGTGGATGCAGCTTTTCGGCGTTCTTAGTAGCACGCTTTGTAGATTTAACCACCTTAGAAGAGGTAGCCTGCTTGATAGGACGTCATAGCTGGCTAGATTTGTCAGCTATGCCCGTGCCAGCCATTGTATAAGAACTTACACTAGCCCTCACAACAGATTCAAACGTTGGGCGGGTACAGAATCTGACGAGCAAGGCAACGTCCGACTATTCTTTGGCATTAAGCAAGCGGCGTCTGTGGTCGCCTGATGACAGCCGCTACAGTACCACTGCAACCAGCGGTACTTCGCATAAATCCCATGGTGAGATTTATGTATACCTGAGCAGCTAGGATGAACACAAAGCTTGCAAGCTGTGCACTCAATTCCCTTTGCCACCATTTTACCACATTTGACACTAAGGCAGGAATTTCTAGTACTCATATCTGACAGATAATAGTATGAGTAATGAAAAGTTACCAAACATACAAGCTGATTTTATCACTAGCGTAATTAGTCAGCAAACATAGGGATAATATAGTAAAATAGTGATTTTATTTTACTGAAAATTCAAGGAATAGTGAAAATTCGTAATATTTTATCGCAGATTGGAAAATACAACCAAGTTGAAGGTACCGCGTAAGTTCAAATCGCGGTATCGCGGAATTTTTTCAAAGTGTGCGCGCCATCAATGATTCTATGTTGACCTGAACACAGGGCAGAAAAACAGAAAAACCGAATCCAAATTGACTAGGATAAATGTGATAAAATAAAAATTTTATGGAGGAATTAATAATTTGCACGGCCGATTTTGAAGGCCCGTCTGTATGAAATAATTCCCATATGGAAGGTTCCTACAATTTGGTTGTATTTCCCACGCTCTTGTTAACAATCCATTTCCGGATTGCTTTTCTCTGATTTTGCTGTAAATTGGTAATCAATTTATTGCATTATACACATCATAACGCGAAGTCTATTTCGTTTGTGGAATTTATTCACTGTAATCACTATTCAAATATTTTCTTTATTATGATTGCCAAAAATTGCCTAAAAATATCTTGTTGCAGAAAAGTATTAAATGGTATTAAATGTAATACTTGCAAGAGATGGGCGCATCCGAAGTGTTTAGTGATACATCCCGAGCACCATAAGGTTTATGTTACTCACCGTTGGCTCCAATGGATATGTAGTGAGTGCCAATGGGCAGCTAAAAAGGCATTTTCCGAAAAGGCTGAAAATGCTCGTTCTCGGCAATACAACACAGCTTCTAAGGTTAGTGTGGATAGATCTTTTGCTGAAGTTGTCCGTGAGAGTATCACTGCTAGCCCAGCGGTACAAACAACGAACTCTAAAAAAATTACGGTGAGTAAAAATCCCGACCTTACAAAGTCACGCAAAAGGACTATAAAGGTTGAGGCACCGGATCAAGCGGCCAAACCAAATGTCACATCACAGACCCCGTCTTCTAAGCCTTCGAATCCACGTAAAAGTAGGAACAAGGCACATACGGGTCGTAATGAGGTCAACACTAGAAAATTTGACTCTCAGTCAAATTTACTTGCAACTGTCGTGTCGAGTCTCGCCAAGCTATCCAAGGATCTGGAGCAGCTTAAATCGGCTCGTCAGGGAATACGAGAGAAATCTCGTAACATCCTGGTGCTTAATCAGGATGAACCCTATATACGCGAAGCCAAAACGCGTAAGTCACTCGACCGGAGTTGTATAAGAAATCTGCTCCGTAAGGTTGGTATGCGCCCAGATACGCCACTAAAGCGTGTTCATCGTGTTGGCGTGTGGAAGGGTGCCAAAAGTGAGTCTAGCCACTCTCCAAGACCACTTTTAGTTGAATTTCTCTTGCAGTCTGAGCGTGACCGGTTCTCTGCAAATTACATTGTTCTAAAAGGGAAACAAAGGGAAACATGTTGTCGTGCCCGACGACAAGAAGGAATCCAACAGGTAAAAGAATTCATGTTATGATGTAAATTGTAACAGAATGCGCTGTTCTTCAAAAAAGGATGGCTCTTTGTCGAGTATGGATATCACGGATGGATCTGGGGATGAAAACGATAATCACCGTATTGTCCCTAAAATTCCACAGCTCGTGATTAGTGACCTCCAAGGTACGGCAGAACTTCAGGCCGCTGTGGTGATTGTTCGATTAACGATCAATAATAATCGATCATTCATCACCACTCATTCAAAGATAATCAATAGTACTATCATTCAAGTTCTGATTGTCATTCATTCATTCATTCTGATTCTGGTTGTGATTCAATACATACTGTGATTCGAGTGAGCGCGGTTGTTCTCACTTACATTCTTGGGCTGATTATTCAATTCAATACAATACAATTCATTACATTTGGCGTCGCGAGCAGTGGGTGCGCCCGAACAGGATACAATTCATACAATTCAGGATTCGGTGATTGATACAATTCATACAATTCAGGATACAATTCATACAATTCAGGATACAATTCATACAATTCAGGATCATTTCGTCATGGCAAATTCAAGTCTAGAACCTCTCGATATAAATTCAAATGCTCGAGAAATAGAAGACTATTGTGAAAGATTCGAAATTTGGTGTATGACACGACCGGAAGCTGAGAATGATGAAAAATCGGTTCATTTCTAAATGCAGTTGGAAAATCCGCATATACATTAATCAAGAATTTAGCTTATCCTGATTCTCCTATTTCTCTTCCATACGAAAAGTTGAAGACGCTTTTAATGCAAAACGTGAAACCAGTACATTTTGAGCCAACCGAAAGTGCAAAATTTCATTCCATGGTGCGTCAGCCCAAACAAGGAATTCGTGATTTTATTCTACAATTGCTAATTCAGGCAGCGAAATGCAACTTCGGTGAGTCGTTAGATATGCAAGTGAAAGATCGTCTAATTGCTGGGATACATGACAGTATTCTACAGAATGAACTCTTGAAGCTGCCAAAATCCTCTTTTAAAGATGTTCGAGCACAATGCGAACGGTATGAAGATGCGCGTGCGGCAACAACAGATTTGTCGCCAGCAGAAAACTCCATCATGTTCAATAAACATAAACGTGAAAAAGCCAAGGCTCTGATGCAGACAAATGATGACGATACCTTAACTATGCCGCTTGGCGAAAAAGGAAACGTTGACTTTCATACATCCCATCATAGTATGGAGAACACTCCCATTAATCTGGATAATCAAACTGCATCTGGAAAAACAATTCGACCGATTTCTAACAGTGCCATTGTTCGTGCTGAAGCTCTTTTATTTGATGATGAAAATTTGACTTCCCTATCAACCGATTCAAGCGATACTCCTGTTAACATGTCCAGATCCGCCCGTATCATTGATCCAAACGGTAAATCTAGTTTTCATTACCAAGAAAGTGGCTTCAATGTTTGCAAACTTCATAATTCATCAGATGCCAATTCAAATAAATCGCCGAACTTATCTTATCAAGCGAATTCATCACTGCCAACTAGTTCATCCAAACGATTGTCAGATAATATTCTTTTCAAAACCGCTAGAGGAAAAGCCTTATTGTCACCTTGGACTACTGCCATTGAAAAAGCGATACAATTGTTGGTAACTGTGGATGATGTTTCGGATTTGCTAGATCCTCCGTGGAGTTCAGAACGTTTGTTGAACAAGCCGTACTGGGATTATACAAACCCAGGATTATTCGCAAACTGAGGTGGTTGTGGTGATTGTTCGATTAACGATCAATAATACTCAATCATTCATCACCACTCATTCAGAAATAATCAATAGTACTATCATTCAAGTTCTGATTGTCACTCATTCATTCATTCTGATTCTGGTTGTGATTCAATACATACTGTGATTCGAGTGAGCGCGGTTGTTCTCACTTACATTCTTGGGCTGATTATTCAATTCAATACAACACAATTCATTACAGCCGCGCAAGGCGAATCCACTCTCTTAAGCAGCACAACAAAAAACATGCTGACTCCTCGGGTATTACGCCCGAGGATCAACCTGGACTAAGTGTGAATATATCGCGAGACACCGTCGCCACAGTGATATACGGAAACACATGTAGTATCCGAAATAAGTGGTCTGAACTCTCCATCCTAACGCATGAGTTACGATCGCATGTAATAGCACTGTCCGAAACCTGGCTATCTGAAACCGACCATATTCCTGACTCAATTTGTAGTTGTTATTCTATGGTCAGATGTGATAGACCAGGTGAACTAAACGGGGGCGGAATCGCTATATTTCTCAGACTAGGTCTTCGAACTTCAGAATCGAGCGTTAGGCTTAGCACGCACAACGTCTAACTTAGCTCATGTATCATTCAATCTTACAAGCAATCAATGGTAATAGCATGCGTTTATATGAGCCCGCAAGCAGGACCTCAGGACTTGCAAAATTTGCTTAGAAATCTCAGTTTGCTGCACACGCTTGGGTCAGGTTCTTATAGTTGGCGATTTCAACCTACCACATATATCTTGGCTGAACCAGTGCTGTTCATCTGATAAGATGTCTGAGGACTTCATGGAATAGACTCATATGCATGCTATGAGTCAACATGTCAATGAGCCCACAAGATTCCGCCAGGGATGCTTACCTTCGATACTGGATCTCGTTATCTCTTCAAGCGAAGAAATGGTTCGTCAGGTAGATTATCTCACTCCACTAGGAAAAAGTGATCACGTTGTGATAAGATTCCAATTAGGACTCAGGTATGAAAAACCTCCTCCTGAACTGAGGCGCAATTTCAATCGCGTAGACTGGGAAGTCGTCTCAGAGGAAGCTAAAAAGATCTTGTCTCAATATGTAGGTGATGATATGGCAACAAACTGGCAGCTTATACACCACTGCCTGTCTACCCTGCAAGATAGATTTGCACCATTGGTGTACGTCAAGCAAGGCAACAAGCCACAGTGGTGGACACCTGCGATGCGATGAGTGATTAGAATGAGGGACCGTGCCTGGAAAACTTAAAAAGCTTCTCAGGCACAACGGTCCTGGACAAGGTATAAAATGGTCAGAAATAACGCTGTGGGAATCCAACGCAAAGCAAAACGTGACTTTGAATCACGGTTGGCACGCAATATAAAGCAGTGCCCAAAGTGTTACTATAGTTATGCCCAATCCAAATGCAAAACGCGCGATTGGATTGGCAACCTTCAGCAGCAGCAACTAACCTCCATACATCTGCTGGCCCAGACGACATTTACCCTCAAATTATAGAGAACCTGGCGCCAATATTATCAGATCCAGTGTGTTTTGTTTTTTGAAGCGAGTTCCGGCTGACCCAACACTCACGAAAGTGGTTGAAGACGACTGACAGAATGCATCGTTTTATTCACAGCTCATTAATATATATATATGTACAATGAACGAAAGTGAAGCCAAGCTACTGAAGCCAAGCTGCTATATTGATTCAAATCGGCGAGTTATGTTCACTTGATAAAAAACGATCAATACTTTCAAATCAGTGCGAGTTTTTGGCGTGCATAGATTGAACGACCTTGACACCTCCCCTTCGGTCTCTGTACGCCTTGTTTCTTGGATCGATTTGAAATGGTTGAACCATTGTTCTTCTTCGTGTTCGGTATCTTCTTTCTGGAGTCTCGTTTGTGCGATGTTGTTCAGCAAGACGGTTGTCGACTCTTTGCCCTTGTTCATCAGTGCTGATAGGTTGGTCTACTTCCAGTGGTTCGTTAAGACTGTGACTGGTAACAGATGGTTCTTCGGGGCAGAGTCTTGTTCGCATTTGGTTTGCGTGCCGAACAATCTGCTTTTCATCGGCTATGACTTCGTGCAATACCTTACCGCGTCTTCTTGTTACGACCGCTGGTTTCCAAACCAATCCGTGTTGTCAAAGGCATGTAATCCATACGTTTTCGCCAGGCCTGAATGATCTTCGGCGAGCGCCGTTGCGTCGGTTGTATTGATTTTCCATCTTCCGATTGGGGATCAACTTTACCGGAGGTCTGGGGTACATTGCATCAAAGGTAGCCCGGAGTTTTCGCCCCATTAGAGATTCTGCTGGGGATTGACCATTCGGTGAATTCGGGTTTGGTTTAATCCGGTAACTGAACAAGAATTGATCTAGAATGCTATCCAGTGGTCCTTCGGATTCAGCCTCCTGGAGTGCTCGTTTCAGAGTGTCCACAAATCTTTCAGCCTGCCCATTAGATTGAGGATAATATGGTGCCGTTCTGATATGATTTATTCCATTCTGAATGCAAAATTCTGTGAACAGCTTGGAGGTGAATTGAGAACCGTTGTCGGACACCAAAGTTTCTGGGAGACCATGCTGAGTGAACATTCGTCTCATCGTTCGAACTGTCTGGGCTGCAGAAATGTGGTTCATCATAGTTACCTCTGGCCATTTACTGTATGCGTCCACCATGACGAAGAAATGCACTCCTCTGAATTACCTTGAAAGTCAACGTGCACACGTGACCACGGTTTTATTGGCTGCGGCCAAGAGTGTAGTTCGGTCTTGACAGGAAGTCTTGCTATCACAGCACACTTGGAACAAGACCGGCAAAGATCTTCTACTTGTTGGTCTAACTGGGGCCAGAAGACGTAACTTCGTACTAATGCTTTCATTCGGTTTATCCCGGGGTGACCACGGTGAAACTGACGTAGAACACGTTCACGTAAGCCCTCTGGAATCACAACTCGATCCGCGAAGAAAAGGCAAGAGTCTGTTTGCGAAAGTGAGTTCCTTCGTCGGAAATATGGGGTCAACTCACTGTTTGGACATTTCTCTGGCCATCCTTTTTGCAAGTAGGATAATACTCGTTGAAGTATTGGATCAGATTTTGTTGCGTTCTTTATCATATTCGACGTCACAGTGAGTGATGTTCCAAAGTGAGTGGACGAGAAGGCTCCGTCAATATCTGCGGTGAGGGCGGCGATCACTGCGTCTTCGGGTTCGACTTTGTTCGCATCAATAAGGCGTGAGAGGGCATCAGCCTGTCCGATAGCCTCAGTTCGTATGTACTTAATATCAAATTGATAGCCCAGAAGTAACGTAGCCCAACGTTGTAAGCGACTTGCTGTATATATAGGGATACCCTTCTTGGATCCAAATACTGTTAATAGCGGCTTGTGGTCTGTGAGCAATGTGAATTTTCGCCCGCACAGCATCTTGTGGAACTTTTGAACTGCAAAGACTATGGCCAAAGCTTCCTTTTCGATTTGGCTGTAATTCCTTCCTGATGGAGTGAGAGCTCGCGCAGCGTGTGCTATTGCCTTCTCTGATCCGTCTGGAAAACGATGGGAGATCACTGCTCCTATCCCATAGCTAGAGGCATCCGTTGCGACTGTGATCGGCAAGTTAGGATTGTAATGTGTCAACAAGAGGTCTGATGTTATCAATGCCTTCAGTTGATCGAATGCTTGTTGGCATGCTTCGGACCACTGCCATTTGACATCTTTTGACAGAAGTTGATCCAATGGCTGCCGTAATTGATGCATATTTGGGAGGAATTGACTGTAATAACTTATCATCCTCAAAAAGGATCGTAAGGTAGGGAGGTCCGTTAGATGTGGTAGCTCGGCGATCGCCTTGGCATTGTCTGGGTCTGGGCGCCGACCATCTTGATCAATGATAAATCCCAGGAACTTTATCGATCGCATGAATAGGCGACACTTTTCTGATCTTAGATGAAAACCATATTGTCTGATTCGCTCAAGAACTGTCTCAAGGCGGCTTGTGAGTTCTTCTGGTGAGGCTCTCATTACAATGATGTCATCCATATATGCTGTTGTAGCTGAAGCCAAGCTGCTATATTGATTAAATCGGCGATTTATGTTCACTTGATTAAAAACGATCAATACTTCCAAATCAGTGCGAGTTTTGGCGTGCATAGATTGAACGACCTTGCCGTTTTTACGCCAAATGGCAATCGATTAAACTGGTAAAGTCCCTTGTGAGTGTTGATAGTGAGCAATTTTCTACATGACGGTTCCACTTCCAATTGTAAATAGGCGTCGGCTAAATCGAGGGTAGCGAAGAATTTTCCTCCATTGAGTTTGGCGAATATGTCTTCTGGTACTGGTAGTGGGTACTGATGAGGCTCGAGGCATGCATTTAATCCGGTTGAAAAATCAGCACACAATCGGATCTTCCCGTTTGGCTTCCGAATAACAACGATAGGAGCTGCCCAAGATGAAAAGTCAGCACGTTCAATGATGCCTTCAGATTCTAAACGGTTCAGCTCTTGCTCGACACTCTCTTGTGCTGCATAGGGGACCGGACGCCGTGGTTTGAAAACAGGTTTTACATCCGGAAGCAAATGTAAGGAGGCCTTGAACCTTGAGCACCGACCAAGTTTTGACTGAAACACATCTGCAAATTCAGTGAACAATTTTGCGGCCAACTGATTTGGAGTTCTTGAAGAAGAATTTGTCTGGCACACTGTTGCGGTTGTTGTTGAACACAGATCTTTCAGAGGCACGCTAAGTAAATTCAGACGTTCGATCCAGTCCATTCCAAGCAAATCAAGTTTATCATCAGGCGTCAAGTAAACTAAACCAGTTGCTTGCTCACCATTGAAATCAATTTTACAAGTAAGTTGTCCGTCAATCCTCAGTGGTTCACCAGAGGCATTTCGCACATTCATTTTCGTGAGATAGACTGTTGGACAGCCAATCTTCTTCCACGTTGAGCGGGAAATCAATGTGACGTCTGAGGCGGTGTCGATTTGCGACGAAACAGTCTTGCCTTGAATTTTCACTGCGACATATTTACGTCTGCTTGCCAAATCTGCTTCAAAGGTTGCAATGACCGCATTAATTCTGCCCCGGTTTCCATTCGATTTTGGATTATGAAGACTGTTTGCACCGGTCCTATAGTTTTTTCTGCAATGTGACTCTTTGTGACCAATGCGCTTGCACTTGCGGCACGTATAGGTTCTGAACGGACAATCTTTCGAATAGTGCCATCGACCGCAATTCCAACAGGCACTTTTGGGTTGCAATGACTTTCTGGGAGGACTTTGCGAACTACAGTGTGCTGCTGTGTTCTTGTACACTTGAGGATCTATTTTCTGTCCGGCGTTTTCAATCAACTTGGTGTCGTGCTTGAGGTTCATCATTCTGTGACATTCTGCTGCAATGTCTTGGAGGGTCATTTCCGGCTCGTGCTCCAGTCTGCTCAGAATTTTTGTTCTAACGTCTGCGTCTGCTGGCGATTGAAGACTGCAAACGAACATTAAGCATTTGAACTGATTTGATGTCATCGAACCGAGCTTGAATCTTTCACACTCTCGATTGATAATAGCAGCATGCGTAGTGTAGTCGTCTGTTGCTTTTTTCATCAGTTTGAGACAGTTGTATCGAATGCTGAATAAGGATGATTGTTCTCCAAAGATTGTCGTGAGTGTTGCAATGGTTTCGTCAAAGCTGAACTCTCGAGCACATTTTGGAAGAATGTAGTTAGTGTAACGTTCGTGCTCAACAGGACCAAGTTTTCTCAACAATAGGCGAACAAGCCATGCATCACCTTGACCTGCTAGTTCAACCTTGAAAATGTCTTCGTATTTCTTGAACCAAGCATTGAATGTTGTTCCCGCTTCTGCATTGAAATGGAACTCTGTAATGGATGCTGCGATTGAGTCAATGGATTGCTGCTGTGTCTGTTCTTTCTTTTCTTCTTTGATGTTCAGCTTCTGAGAAAAAAGTTCAATGAGCTGCTTCTGTGATTTTTCGAACTGCGCTTGCTGCTGCTGAAGTAATGCTTGCATTTGCTCAAAGCTGATAGCCATCCCATCCCCGTCGCCAAGTCTGTTGTGTTTTTTTGGAGCGCGTTCCCGGCTGACCCAACACTCACGAAAGTGGTAGAAGACGACTGACAGAATGCATCGTTTTATTTACAGCTCATTTGTATATATATGTACAATTAATCAACTAGATGAACGAAAGTGAAGCCAAGCTACTGAAGCCAAGCTGCTATACTGATTCAAATCGGCGAGTTATGTTCACTTGATTAAAAACGATCAATACTTTCAAATCAGTGCGAGTTTTTGGCGTGCCTAGATTGAACGACCTTGACAGTTTAATGGTCCCAAAAAGTAAAATTTCAGTAACCACAGAGTAAAAATTAGGGAATTCATAAAAACAACACCAAATGTTTTAAAACAAATGGACAAGTATTCCAGGTGCAGGTTGGGGGCTTGCGTCAACATATACTGTCAAGTTCAGCCTAAACATGGGTAAGGCTTGTTGGGCAATGTATGTGGGGCAGGGGTTCCATAGAAGACAAGGACTTTGGACAGCAAAGAAAAACCCCTCCGCCATTTGCGACTGGAGTGTGGAATAATTAACTATTATCCATGCGATCTGCTACCACGTGTTCTTGTCGATGAAACAGGTGTTAAAGTGAGTGATCCACTGTATGCAGAATGTTGAAATGCAGGATCAATTTAACTCTGAGACGACGGTACGAAAAGTCAAAGAGGTTTATTGTTGCAATCTGCTCCTCGTATGGCCTGTTGTATAGCCCGGTCACCAGTTTTGTAGTGCGGTGGTATACCCGTTGCAGCAAGGTCATGTCGTTTAGTAACCATGGGGACCATGCTTGAATAGCATACTCCATTTTTGGTCTGATATAGGTGTTAGTTATACGTGGGAGTATCTGCTTTGAGAAACGACCAAAGATTCTTCTGAGCAATGCTAAGATTTTGCAGGACTTTTTGTATACAACAGAACAGTGACGTGAAGACTTCAAGTTACTGCTAATCCACACGCCCAGGTCTTTCTCTTCAGTAACCCATGAAAGTTGCTGAGATCACAGAGAGTATGTGAATTCGAATGATTTACCGACGTTCAACATTTTACATCTTTGGATGTTGAATGGTGAGCAGTTCCGCAAGGACCAATTATGAAGTGCTTCGAGATCTTTTTGGAGAATTTGGCAATCTTCTATGGTGCGTATGCTAGCCCAGACTTTGATGTCATCCGCGAATAAAATGATTTTGCTGCGTACGATTTCGGGTATATCATTCGCGTACACGAGGAAGAGTATTGGCACCAAGTCTGAGCCTTGAGGTACGCCACTTGTATAAACATTTGATGGTAGATCTTGATAAGTGTGTTGGATGATGAGTATTTGAGCTTGTAAGTTGAGTACGTGTCAAAGATGGTGAGCTTTGTGTTAATGTGTATATTACATCACCGACTCCGATAGAGACGGTCGACATCCGTTTTTTGGAGCAGGAGTCCCGGCATCACTGTGCTCAGTACAAACAGATCCGGCAACTTCCGCGATAGAGCAGGTTTTCAGGTGTTTACTGACAATTTTGATCTCTCGTGGAAGTTTGTATCGATACTGTTTCCAGTTGCTAAACACGGTGTTCACCATAGTGGTGGTCAAAAGTGTCAGTTTAAGGGGTCGTGGACCATTACCTTCGTGATTCGATGACTTTGGGATTCGAAACGTATCGATAACCGTTACATTAATGGTTTGAATAGCATTACTGATAAATCTCTACTCTTGTAGGTCGTGGTTGGATTTACACTTTTTATCTGAACCGGTGGCATCTTCTGGGACATTTAGGAGAATAAGGGTGCGCTTATTGCGATCGTTCGCTTTATTTTGGTTACCTTCCGGTAGTGATTTTGCCCGTTTCGACCAGGGCACATCAACAAATACACGAGATGAATTTTCCATGTCGTCTCGTAGCAAGTATGTCGGCAGAAGTACATCTTCTAAATCCTTCTCATTTTGCACTACTACATTGAGCAACTGCGGCTTAACTTCGTGTAGCGCTTTGGGAGGACGACTCAAGCGAATCAAGGAAACCGGGTGGATCTCTTTGAGATTCATGCGAGTGTACAGTTTCAACCATTCAGCCGAATCATTCTGATGTCTATCCGAAAATAACGTTTCAGTCGACTCTGGCAGGTTGGTGCAGATAACACTAAGAGAAATTCCTTTCGAGGCAACTCTCGCTAATGGGGCCTCCGATGTGAACGTTTTCGGCTTTAAGACGCTTTTAACACTCTGCTGGGTGCTGTGCTGCAACAATTCAATCTTTTCCATTGATTGGTTTGGTGGTAAAGTTGAGTAGGATGTATTATCTACCGGCTTTTCGGCAATAACGACGGGCAACGACGGTATCTCTATAACGTCTATTATCAGTTCATTTAGTTCTTGTATACTGAATTCCATTCCATTTAGACGCGTCTCAATATCATATTCAGGGGTTTTCGTCGCCGAGGCTGACGGTGTTGATTTAGCCTTGCAAACCAGACAAACATAACAAACACCAGGGCAATCATCTCCATTAATAATCGATACTAAATCCGAGGTCAGCGATTTGTCGCATTTAGCATGAACTTTCGACAAACAATCGTAACACGTGAAAGACTTTGCCTTAGGACTTACCGACTTTCGGCAAACCGCACACATGCAGCCCGGTGCGCTTTGTTTTCGTTTCGGGGTCATCCGGTCAGGGTTATGAGCAGCACTGTTCACAGGTTTGTGCACAAGCATCGGCTCTGTCGAGCGATCGATGATGAATATAGTGTGCGCGACAAAAAATTCAGTGTTCACGAAAAAGAGCAGAATCAGAATTTAATCCGGTGATACTCTTCGGTAGTTGATCGCAGGATGTTGAAAGTATGACCAGTGGACGGTGAAGAATAAGATCTTTCCGATGACTTTAATCTCTTTGAGGACTTGAAGAGTAATAACAGAGTTGCACGCGCAGATCCAATATGGGGAAATCACAATAAATCCTAATTTGCTCGTATTATCGAATACCAGAGTGGTATATCCAGAAAGCTGAGTTCGAGAGGAGTCCAACAACTTATAATATAAGTTTAAGAACGGTATATCCTGATTATCTGGAGCTCAAAATCATGCGACCGCACGGCACGTTGCTCGACAAATTTTAGTGGTAAATCTAGTCGAGATAAAGTAATAAACAAGACTGGGCAACTAGGAGTGTTACCACTAGCATTTTATAGTTTATAGTCGAAACACAATGCTATTCCGATGTAGTTTAGATCACCCAACTACGGACAACACATGAATTCTAGCACAATCACGACAGTGGATGGAGCTAGTCTCAAAACAGAACAAGAGATGCGTCAAGTCACGTGTAATCCAAGAACCGCGCGCTTTTATAGGTACATAAACCGCTACTCGGCATAAGCAGTAAAACAAGCGAAGTAAAAGTTATGCAAATGGAAAACATTATAATACTTCCCTTCAAAATCGTTGGAAAAGAGGTTTGCAAGCGCTCAAAAAGCGTCATTGGGAGAAGTCATTAAGTTTAACGGGCCACCTGACCGTACGACCGGAACGAGTTAGTCGAGTTTGGGGACAGATAGGGGGTTAGTACATACATGGTTGGGTAGACTGTGTGGACTGTGATGAGTGTTCACTTGCATTTGAGGGACTAGGTTGAAATGGAATAACTGCAGTCTCAGCAGTGCTTTCAATCTTGGTGGGAACAGCGTCATGTTCGGGAGAGACAGCAGACTCGACATGGGCAAATTTGAGACGATCAATGCTGACGTTGTCTTGCTCACCATTCTTGTCGATGACAAAATACTTCGCATGACTGCTGCTTACTTTGAAAGGGCCAGTGTAGGGAGCTTGAAGAGGTCTACTAACCTGATCCGTTCTAACAAAAACAAAGTCACATGTTCGCAAATCGGCAGAAAGATAAAAAGGACGGGTATTGGAACGGGTAGGAGTTACGCGTAATTGACGCATGAATGTTCGTAAACGATTGAAGTAATAAGGAATGCTAACGTCAATTGGGACGTCAGGTGATGTGATCAATTCACCTGGGAGACGAAGTGTCATGCCATATAGTAACTCAGCCGCAGAACAACCAAGATCTCCTTTCACAGGCGTACGGATACCGAGAAGAATCAATGGCAAATGCTCTGCCTAATAATCTGTATTTCCATGAGACATCAACGCAGTCTTCAACTGGCGATGAAATCTTTCTACCAGACAATTAGCACAGGGATGATATGCTGTAGTTTGAATGTGGTTCGTACCAAGAAGGCTATTTAACTCATGAAACAGGGTTGATTGAAATTGGGATCCAGGGTCGTTGGTTATGGTTGATGGGACACCAAAGTTGCGAATCCAGCTTTGCAGGAAAGTTTTCGCCACCGTTTCCGCACTAATGTCAGGAATATGAACTGCTATGGGCTAACGGGTGAAACGATCAATACAAGTGAGAATGTATGTAAAACCATTGGATATAGCCATGGGACCTACCAGATCGATATGGACATGTTGGAAACGTTTGCGCGGTAGAGGAAAGAATCCAGGGGCGCTGATGGTATGAAGCTGGACTTTGCTGCGTTAACACTGGATGCAAGATTTATTCCATGATTGAATGTCTTTATGCATACTCGGCCAGATAAAACGCTCGCTGATAAGTTTGTGAGTAGCGCGATTAGCGGGATGAGATAAACCGTGGATTTGATCAAAAACGATGCGTCTGAATGAAGCGGGAACCAAAAGACGGGGTTAAGTAGTATGTGCAATTATTAATTGGGCACTGGAATTTTCTGAACAAGAGAAAATGATGATGTGTCGTACTGTTGAAGTTCCGGGTCGTTCTGTTGAGCAAGGGCTAGCTGCTGTAGGTCCAAGGGGGAATGACGGACTGTAGAAATGTCCATAAGGGAAAATGCATCAGCAACAGCATTGGACGGTCCAGACTAATATTTATTATCACTTGGGAATTGGGAAATAAAGTCCAAATGTCGGATCTCACGAGGTGAATATTTATCTGTAGGAGCATCGAGGGCAAATATTAAGGGCTTGTGGTCGGTACAAACAGCGAAATTGCGACCTTCTAGCAAATGTCGAAAATGAAGTATTGCATGATAGATGGCTAAAAATTTACGGCCAAATGTATTATATCGTGTCTGAGCTGGTTGGAGACGTCGGGAAAAGAATGCAAGTGGTTTGGTGATACCGTCGTCTTCTTGTTGAAGGAATGCACCGACTGCTTCTTGAGAGGCGTCTGTGGCGAGTGATAACTCCGTATTGGAACACGTAGACAAGTACGTCAGTGAAGTAGCTGTGTTCAAGGCAGATTTTAAACATTCGAACGACTTGATGGCGTTGTCATTCATCTTAAAATCGCGCTCCTTGCCGCGTAGTAAATCTGTCATTGGCTGTGATACGTCAGCACAATGTGGAATGAACCACCTATAATAGTTCACAAGACCGAGAAAACGCCTCAACTGGCGAAGGGAAGTTGGACAGGCATACTCACTGGTGGCTAATAGTTTTTGTGGCACAGGTTTGATACCAGAACTGTCGACAAAGTGACCGAGGATTTCCAAGGAAGCAACTCCAAACAAACATTTGTCAGGATTGACAATAACTTCTGTCAATTCTTCGCAGCCATCTGATAATAAGCATACCTACAACTACATTAACTGGAATCTACTGTCAGAATTAATTAGAACAGAAGACTGGAGCCGATTCTTCCTCTCTAGTGATTTCACAACAGTCTCTTCAACATTTCATTCACAATTGAGAGGGTTACTTATGAAGGCATCATATAAGCTCATTAGGCACACAAAATTAACGAAAGCCCAGAAAATAGTAAAGAAAATGATGAAACTACATTCCGTTGCTGTAAAAACACATGACATATTCGCCCTTTTTCGTTCTTATAAACTATCAAGAAGTCACAGATATGCTTTAGATAGCACGCTTAGAGTTGACGAAAACATAGCTCTTATAAGTCAGGATAAGCCAAAATCACTAAGTAAACTTTTCAAGTTAAGATCATCCAACTCACCCAGCAACATAGATTTCATCATCAAATATTGTAATTCATCAGCAGTTGAAACAATTGTTAGTTCACCTGATGCTATCTGCGAAGAATACCTTCTGTACTTTAACTCTACCTACAACAATTCAAACTACGTTTACACAACCAGTAATCTTCCTTCGCCGAATACACTAAATACTTTGAGTATAAACCTGAGTGACATAAATAAATTATGTCAGCAATCAACTGTCAGTCTCAAACCTGACACAGCAGGCATACTTCCAGCCATATGCAAAATGGGTGGTAAAGACTTTCAACTTCTCCTGCTTAACCTATTTAACGCATCTATTGAATCTGGTACCTTTCCGGCAGAATGGAAACACTTAATTGTTATACCTAGATACAAATCTGGCTCAAAACACTTAGTTACTAACTACCGACCAATAAATCATACAGCCTTCTTATCAAAATTATTTGAAAAAATTGTAAAGAAGACTATGCTTGAATACCTGACACCTAGTTTCTTTTCTAACGCACAGCACGGATTACTCAACAAAAGATCACGCATTACTTGCCAGCTAGAATCCTTAGACTGCATCACAAGTTCAATTGAAATTGGCTTCCCAGTTATACTTGTCTTCCTTGATATAACCAAAGCTTTCGACACAGTACCGCATAACCTATTACTATCTAAGCTAAGTTCATTTGGTATTGGGGGCAATCTTCATTCTTGGCTCACTTCTTTTCTTACAGATCACACATACTGTGTTGAGGTTATTGGTCACAGATCGCGCACCTTGCCGATTCCAAGTGGCGTGATACAAGGCAGTGTTTTGGGTCCATTACTTTTTCTCCTATACATAAATGATGTACATACAGTCGTCTCTCATAGTAAACTATTCTTGTTCGCAGATGACATGAAAGTAGTAATTTCCTTCCCATCTTCTGGAACACAAACTTACATTGCCAGACTAATCAAAGATTTGGATGCATTATCCAAATGTGGTAAAATTAATGGTCTCTCATTTTCTTTAGAAAAATCTAAGTTCATGCCTTCAAGATGTACAATTCCTGATAACTCAATCCTTCTTAATGGTAATCCTATTCAAATTATCGATTGCTCACGTGATCTTGGGTTCAAATGTTCAGCATATACATCACGTGATCTCAAAAGCAAAGCAGAGTGTTAATATGATTCATAAGTTCTTCACTCTTACTTTACTTACTTTACTTTAGTGCGACTATCTCCTCCTGGAGGATGAGTCGGCTTCATTGACATCACGGATTGCAGCCGCCCACGCTCGGCGGTTAGAAGCGAGATCCGCGCAGATTGTAAGCCAGATCCGGTCCCACGTGCGCCATCCGTAAACCGATCGTAGGCCAAGCAGCTCCACGTCCGATCTCACGGTGGCGAGCCAAGTCTTCACTTGTCCTCCGCTACGACAACGCCATTCTGCGCAGGGTGTCGGCGATAGTGTCATCCTGGTTAGTTCAGCGTCCGAGCATCTCAGGATGTGGCCAAACTATCTCAGTCGGTGTTCCCGCAATATAGAACTCAGGCCTGTGCGGGTGGAGGATATGCGAAAACTAGAGGTTTTCGACCACTGGTGTCTCCGACGCATCCTCAATGTTCGATGGGATGAGCGGGTAACGAATGATGAGGTTCGCCACCGTTGTTTTGATATCCCTCGCCTGAGTTCTTCACTCTCCCACACTGTAGGTTAGAACTTTATAAACTTTACACCATAGCCCTCTTTGATTACTGTAATATAATATATAGCCGTATAAATAAAACCGATACCATCCTTTTGGATTAAGTACAACGTACTTTTACCAAATCAATCACCGGATATAGCTCGAATAAATCAAAAAGAGAAAGATGTACGCAGCTCATGCTAGAACCACTATGGTTCCGTAGAATTAGACACAACCTAATACTGTTCTTTAGAATAATATCTTCTGATAATATAGATATAAATTCGTCTATTCGCTTCCGACAAGGTTCTAGATATAACTTAAGAAATCAAAATAACCTAGTGGAATTACCTAGATCCTGTACGAAAGTGAGAAGTAACTTCTACCTAATTAAATACGCTAAACTCTGGAATATTCTTCCGAAAAACATAAGACTTTGTACCTCGCTATGTGATTTTAAATCACATCTGAATTCATTTCTCACAGTTGGAAAATTAATGAAACTTCTCAACCTAGATGTCTCATTAGATGAACTATACAATCATGGCGTTGCTGGATATTAACAGTGATATCAGTTTTTCAACTTTCATAGTGAACAGTTACTCCGTCCCTTAGTATTTATTTTCCAGATTACCGCTTTACATTCATATGAAGAATTCCGGTTCACAAACGAGTCAACACTGGGACGCCAAATCTTCTACGAATACCCACGAAAAGACACCCTCCATTCAGAACATATATTCGACAATAATAATGTGTTCCAACTAAACATTTTTGAAGATTCTCTCTCTTCGAGATTCCTCGCATCTTCGATGTTCGGGTCCATCGTTCTTCAATATTCTTCGTATCATTTTTCCCCTCACCCGATTTTCTTTTCATACAATAACTGCTCATATATTGAATTTCTGTAAAACTGATTGATTATCATTTACCTGGACCATTTCAACGAACGAAAAATTATCAGCACGTATGACCTTGAAAATGTTATTAATTATTGCCCATTTTTATGCTTTATGTATACAAACAACTATGATAATTATGGATCATGCTTAGCATGCCTTGGAATTCCAAGAATAAAATATTTATTTATTTATTTATTTAATTCCGTAATGTGACCAACGCTGAAAAACTGTATGCAGGTGTTCAACGTGTTCTGTAGGAGTGGAACTAGCGATAAGAACATCATCAATATACACATGAACAAAAGACAAACCTTGAAAAACCTTATCCATGAATATCTGGAATGTTTGAGCAGCATTCCGTAGGCTAAATGGCATTTTTAGACATTCAAACAAACCTAATGGATTGGTAATTGCGGTTTTTAGGATGTCTTCTTCAGCGACGGGTATCTGGTGATAGGCACGAACTAGATCCAACTTGGAGAAAACGGATTTGCTGTTGAGGGATAGGGCAAAATCGTGTATGTGAGGGATAGGATAGCGATCAGGGACAGTCACTCGAATTAGGGGATGGACCGAAACCTCTGAAGATTACGTTCTTGACCAGCGCTATGGCTGAAATAGTAAAGTCGGAATGGACAAAAAAACGAACACTACCCAAGGATGTTAGACTTATCCCAACCAAACCAATGAGTGAGACACTCGCGGCTAGGGGCGGTAGACGGCAGCATTCCCACCGAAACGGAAGCAATCAATACATCAAAAAACGTAGTTGGTCCGGCTCAAACCGAGTCGGACCGAGAACATCATGGTGCGGCTCTCAATGGTTCGGACATACAAACATCATCCGCATAGGCTGGCTACACACGAAAACCACTGGTTAATGCCTATGCACAAATACACAGTGCTTGCGGAACAAAATCGCCGAATTATCCCACTTTGACGCTCAGTTTTCTGCTCACATCATTGCTGTTACCGAAACATCGTTTTACGATCAGGTGAACGATTGCGAGCTGGCACTTCCCAACATGATCCCACTTCGACGAGACCGTTTAAGATCAAGTGGTGGAGTTGCTTTGTATTATAACGAACGTCTTCAATGCACAGCTGTACCTGACACAAGGTTTGAGCTAGAGGAAACCATGTGGTGTAGCCTTCGCTTGAAAACTGGAGAGAACTGTATACTTGGTGTGATCTACCGCTCGCCCAACTCTTCTGATGCCCACAATGAAACGTTGTTACAAATGATGCGCAACGCTTGAAAACTTAGAGGATGCCAATTGTTAATAATGGGTGATTTTAACCTCCCACATCTCTACACCAAAAGTGTGCATACTCAGCAATCCCTTGAGTACAAATTCCGTGAGATTATCACTCTCACTCCC
>JACCGJ010002665.1:0-34855 GCA_013407085.1 Atriophallophorus winterbourni | reverse complement strand
ATTGACTCAGGTTAAGCATATTACTTGAATCCAGTGACATCGTATAATTTTTTTATACCTCTTATTGAAAGAATATTTACTATGATATGGTAATTGTGAAACTTTGTGCTTTTTTGTGACCATAAATTCTTGAATCTTGAATCTTGAATCATGGATGATCTGTGTGCCTAAGTGTTAGCTACGGTAATAATTCCATGTAAACCAAGTTAGTAGGCATTTTATTCGAGAAAGTTTAGGTTTTTCTCTTACACTCATTGAGTCATAAGAATGCGAGCATTTTGAACAAACAATGCACAATATTATTGAGGTCGCCTTTGCGCATTGGTAATGCAAAAGGTAATGCAAGAAGTCTCTGATCCGATCCCAAGCGTGGTTAACATTTGTAAAAATGTATTTAACCCCGATCCCATTTATAGCTTATAAAACTGCTCTGTCGTGTGAGACAGAAATAATTGAGTTGTGTTCACACCTGTACCGAAATGTTCTGGTCTGTAATGCTCAAATAAAAACATAAATTCTAGGCCTGAGTTTAAAAAAATCCATGCAACAACTATACCACAGTTAAAAATTTGTATGGCAATGAAGACATTTTTCCATTAAATTATACAGAAATTTCCCAATATGTGATTCTAAAATGATCAAATGTAATTTTTGTCAAACTCAAGATCATCCAGTGATTTAAGAAACGTAATCACTCAAGTTCACTAATTGCAGTCTGCTTAATCTCGAATGGTATTGCTGCTGGATTGATGGAATGAAATTCAGATTGTAATATTATCTAGCAAACGACACGGATGGATAACACACAATTTCGATTGGTTTACATGATTTATGCAACCAGAATGCCGGCAGAACGCGTTAAATACGCTCAAAAAGATCTATGTATTGTGGGTTAACAACTCCTTCATTTACACTCTATGATATTTTTACAAATGACAGTTGCATTCAACATTGCGCGAAGCTGGAATTTTGAATAATTTCGAATAAAGCTTTGCAAGCTTGTCCATTCTTTTATTTTTTTATAAGATAACTGAAACAGCCCAGCACCCTATTCAGTGAGTAAAATAATATTTATATTCAATTAGTTTACAGTTCTTATGATTCATTTCAGAAGCAACATACTGTGTTATACTATTATCACCTTGCAAATTTCAGTAGCAGCATCGGATAAACATGTGAAACTGTTCGTCGTTTGCTTTACTTCTTTATTTAACGAGTATAAGAAGGTGTATTAGTTTGGTCGAGAATAAAGTGATTTATAAGGAAAGTTCGGATGTACGGTTTACGTTCAGAATTTACATAAGCTACAAAAATGGTTATCGTCGAGTCTATTGAATATCGTTGTAAAATGATTCAACCCGAAACGGATGGATTTATACTTATTTGAACTGTATTCGAAGTTTTCATGGGGGATTTCATGATGAATAATTTGCAATCGGACATTAATTATATACAGTCATCACGTGATTCCTTCACCAACGTGAATAGAATTGAAACTAAATCCCATTGACGTTGTTGAAATTCGTTATTTTTAACGAAACACAGATGACCTAGTTTCTGAACAAGCCACAAAGTATAACACTCGTAACACGTGTCCTACATTCCGTTGGAAGTCCAGACGAGTAATTACTTATTTGACTCGGAAAACCTAATTCTTGTCTATTCTTCCTTCGCTGAGTGCATTTTTGCATTAAAGACTATTCAATCCTCAACCGAGAGTGCTTGATATTTTGACGTACCGCCTTGAACTTACAGTCTCCGGTTAGAGAATAGGGCCAGAACACAATCAAACAAAGTGAAACTATTTTGTGCCATACTTTCAGGTGAATAAATTTCATTTCGACAGACTTTTGTTTAAAATCAAGTATCGTTTTCCTACCTGTTTTATACTTTCTCGGACTGTATAGTTCAGGTTTCAGAATTTCGTTGCAGTAAAAAATTCTCACAGCTTATTCGATCTATTTCGCTGCAAATATTCTATTTTAAATCTCAGTTGTATCTATCACGAGCATCTGCGCAAAGTGGAATGAAACATAATAGTATCAAGTATTGTGCGAATAAGCGATAATGTTTAGGTATTGATCCACCATGGTTGCATAATAAAACAAAAATGACGGTTTATTCTTCTCGAGAACTGAATATGTTCAATTAAAATGAAACTTAATGTGATGAGAGCATTATTAAACTACGGTGAAACATTTCTGCTGCAACATGTATGATAATAACTAGCTGCTTTGCGATATAGATCTGGGTCAGATTAAAGGTATTTATTGGTCTGCCTCAACTAATTAGTTTTATTTTGTACTAAAAATTTCAAAAAAAGAATATTTTTAAATCCATGTCGGTAGAATTCATTAAGCCATTTGCTATGAACATGTTACAAAATGTATCTAGTTTTATCGATTTCAAGAAGGAACCATTTCCTCCAAATGATTACAATTTGCCAATTTCCTGTTTCCTTTGTTCCCCATTACATGCGACCTATTTTTCGAAACTTTGATTTTTTTAATTCGGATAAATGTGTACACGGTCGATTGTGGACGAAGATTGTGCCGAACATGTTACCCGCTGCGTTGCATCACACGACCTTGCCAATTTCTCCCTGCTGTGTAACGGTATGAAAATAATGCATGAACGAGGGAATTTGTGCGAAATGTTTCACTAATTGATACACATATTTTACGACAGTATCGAAATGGTTTTCACGTGTTACACATGTTGACAATTTTGCGAATTTAATAAAATGTCTTCAATAAAACAAATGATTTTTAAGAATTTCGAAGGAAAATCTGAACTATATAACATGGAAGTCTTCCAGTTATATATCGATATGAATTTATGCACGCAATTATGAATGAATTTTGCGTATTCACGCTTAAATTCTTTATTTATATTATTAAGTCATTTTGATTTTAAATTCTCTTCATTAATAACCTCATCATTTTTACTTCTCTCCCATCGTTATCGACGAAGAAGAAAAAGTAGAAATTGGCTTTATTTTTATACAATTATTTTCAGTAATAAGTCCACCAAAACATTTAAATAAGTGGCGAACAGGTCCTAACATCAGTTTACGATTTTTCCACTGTATGATAATTTTCGTCCTTCTTGATTGATCAACTTCAATATGTAATCCCGATTATTACCAAATGCAGTAATCGAGCTTTTGGGACAGAAGTTTAACTGTAAATTCCGGTGGGGAAAAAGACTGTGTTTATAAAAAAAGTTTTATCAAATTTTTTTTTCGCGCAACGTCAATCTCCTAAGAAAGCATCATTGAAATTACATTTAAACAATACTTTTTGTAATGTGATCGACATAATAATAATATTTTCACCTTTAATTCCCACAAACTTTATCTACAACCCCTGAGATATATAATATATTGCTAACTCGAACATCACTATAACAGCGATCGTCCATCCATTCCGCTTCAAAACATTTCTACTTAAATGATGTAGTAATCAAACAATTGAGAAAACATGTATCTCATTAATATTTTCAATTGCGCATCGTGTGTCTTTTCTGTATTAAACAATAATGTGAAGCTGAAATTTCGAATAAATTAAAATGAAAATTTTGCATTCATTGAAAATGCCTTATCACAGAAATCTGAATCTAAATGTTATTTTTCATCGATATAACTCCACTGTCTTCAATTCTGTTATAATTCATCGTGTTATTCTTTATATTAAAAACTATTTCCTTGATTCAACGACATTTTTTTCCATTTTAGTAACACTTTTACGTCTTGCTCCAACTAATTTCACTGTATATCCAACTGTTGAGACAAAACAGCCTGCGGACGGTATCGAATGTTTGGGCGCGAGAAAGAGTCAACCCTTGAAGTTTTTATGAATGCTCAGTTCGGAATCACACTATAATCCTATATTTGAATAACGTAGTTCATGGTACGAGTCCCGTATATCAGTGGCTTCAAATTCCACCATGTTTACGTACCATTCGACCAATGTTTAACACATGCTGCCCTAGGATTACTCAGTGCCTAGTAAGAGGAGGCATGCATTTAACAGCAAATTTTGTTGCCTTCATTGCCATAGTTTCTTCGCTTCAATAAGTTTTTTTCAAAAAAGAGTATAAAACGATATAAAATTGGATAGATTGTTTTTCCAGATTGTGTGATTATGTTAAATTTGATCAATTTATCGTATATTGCAGGTATTGATAAGGAAAGGATTTGTTCGCTTTTTCATGCTTCAGTTTCAGCAATTTAGATGAAGCAGGTGCAGTTGTCAGAAAATCAAATCATATGAATTTCTAATGAATAAATAGTACAAATTAAAGTGATGTGTGGCTCACATCCCCCGGAATTACATTCCACTACCGGTTTCTGACTGTTTGCCGTCATCAGGTGGAGACAGTGAGATTAGGTTCAGTGAGCCTTGAAACAGTGGATAAATGGTAAACAAGACAATACTTGAATGCCACTGTTGCATAGGGTTCGTACAACGAACCACGATGTTCAAACGCAGAATCACATAGTGATTCGTGGTCAAGCACTCAAGGCGCTATGGATGACCAAAGTGATGTGTTGCTCACATCCCCCGAAATTACACTCCACTACCGGTTTCTGCTTTTTGCCGTCATCAGGTGGAGACAGTAAGCTTAGGTTCAGTGAGCCTTGACCACGGATCACTATGTGATTCTGTGTTTGAATATCGTGGTTGGTTGTACGAACCCTATGCAACAGTGGCATTCAAGTATAGTACAAATTAGTTTTTAAACTTACTTTCCCTAAATCAAAATAGCGCTAGTTTCTTCGAATGTGCGAACGGAAGTTGTTTTGTTAATAATTTGAAATTATTCAAACTTTTTAAGATTCAGAATATAATTGCAGTAAGAATGTTGTTTATTTTTTCAGGTGCGATTGTCCTAACCATGGTAGAGCATATCCCGTAATAAAAAAACGTTTTTATCAATCGGTTTCGGTACACTTGTAATCATCCGTGGGAGACTCTTGAATTTAAATTCGCATATGTAAACTCATAACCTACAACTTCCTTTGTAGATACGGAACAAATTTTGTCGGTCTGTGTGCCCACGTTATCATGCACTTCCGTTTTGAATATATTTACCAAATATCGTCAGTTGTTTAGTTTATGTTCTGATGAAAAAATCTTTGTTAACTTCTAAATCGTGTGAAATAACAAACCGTTATGAACAAACGTGCAAGACTGATGGACAGAGAGATCTTAGTCCGCAGTTCCGAAATTTGCTTAGGAAAATGATGACATTTCTCTTTAGATGATATCCTCCATAATTGAGCAGCGGTATCAGAATTGATACTTATTTATTTTTCAAACTATTTATGATTTATCTATCTACTTATATGTTCTCAGTCCCATGAACAAATTCTCATAATTGTAGGTTATGTAAACGCGAAATGTCGAACGTTAGGGTTGAATACTTCTGAATTGAAATCAATACACTATTTCCTGTTATACTTTATTTATTCCAATCTTCTCAAGAGATGAAAAACAGTATCCATCGCCAAATTTTGTATCCTGTAGCTAGACTGAAACTCAATTAGTGTCAGTGTGAATCATTGTACAAGATGCACTACATTGAATATAATTTGGTGTTTAGAAATATTTAGCTACCAGCACACAAATTTCCGATTGTGCAAACATCTGTTTTCGGCATTCGAAAAGGTATCGTTATTTACATATCTGAATAAGAATTTAAGAGTGAGATATAACTTCCCTGGTTGGTTATCGGATTACGGATGATAGATCATAAATTTTAATTAAAGTATGTTGATTGTTAATAACATAGATTATTTTATTTCATGATAAATCGTTGGAAATTTTTCCAATGCGTTTTTGATAAAATAAAATAGCAACTTCGCTTTTAAGGCAAATGGTACATAAAATTATTTCAAACGCAAAGTTGGTATATACATCAAACGCTACTATAGTGAATTTATTTTGACGTATTTTAATGTAAGTTTTTTCTTCACCGATTACAACAAAAGATAGTTCAATCATCAAAATTCTTGAGCAAACATAATTTTGAATAGCCAACAATTGAAGTTTCATAAGGAATTTTTCTAATCGCTTTGACTTGACATTTAATTTGTGAAATATCGAAAATATGTCTGGTCATACAAAACGAACACCAGTACACAGACCGAAGTATAAATGTTGCGATAACACCAGCCTTAACTTATTCATTCAAAGAATGTATTTCATTTTGAATTAGATTTAACATATAAATAGTAAAATATGATGATCAAAAACTCAGATCTTCCCAATAAAATAAAATTCTATACAATTTTATTTAGAATTTCGAGGCATTTATTTCTCTAAAATTAATAGCCCACATTAAATATGATATGTCAACTTGTAGCTCTCACCACCACATAATTGAGTGTCGACATTCAATTAACTATTTAAAGTTTCATATCGCAAGTTCTTTAACTTTCAATATACTAGGTGATTTATACAATTAATATATCTGTGCTTATTTCAACTGTATTTTTTCGGGTTTGGATTTTAAGAATCACATTATAATATAGTGTCGCAAACAGGCAGAACTTACTTATCGTTCATTCCTCAAGCAGTTTAATCGCACACTGCCCACGGTTAGTTTTGTCCTATTTGCACTCTTCAGGTTGGGAGAGTAGGATTAGCATCTGCATGCCCTGAAACAGAAGAGAAGTGATAACATGGTTTGAACTTATGAGACAACGTTGATTAGGTTGGCAGTAACAAACTTTGTAATCACATTTATCAACACACCTGTAAATGGGGTCAAACTCATGGTCTTGAACGAAGATCTTCCCTGCGTGTATTTTCGCCTCGTTTCCACTCATCAGGTAGGGATCCGCACATGTATGAGCACATATGAATGAATATGTTGGTCGTGCAAACATTTGGAGGCAGTGTGTAAAGCGTCATCTCCAAACTATGGCGTGCCTATTCTGCAATCGGCTGCTGAATGCAGATCACGACGTCAGGGTTTAAGTGCCGCCGAACACCCGAATACTGTCTATCGTTATGCGTGCTGCTGGAGACAATATCCTTTGCAAATCGGGCTGTTTAGTTATATGAATAGCATTGAACCACGAAATTGGCATTCACTTGTGATGTAGATCCATAATCGTCATCGACAAAAAGAGACTAACATCAACTGTGATCAAGTTGATATTCATACATGCATTTTATGACCGAGAGTAGTATCATATGTTTTTTAATCATTAGATCCGATTTCCAAATAATAGAGGAACTGGCTTATATTTATTCGGGTAAAACTTTCTTGATTGCGTCACGTGAAACGAAAATATTACAAAAATAATGTGTATATTTCGATGCTCAATTAATTAACAGCAAACATAGACCGATCCAGCAATCACGAGAATTTCCCATTCTAACGCCATTAAAACATTACTTCCAGCAACATTTAACTGCGATAGAAAAAAGCTAATCACATCACGTGTCCGCGAGTTTCCCGTAGTCAATCACTAATGGCGCCAAATTTTGGCGTCAGCGTTCAGGAAAATATATCTTTTAACCACCAGTTTAATATACTAAATATATCAGATTTCATCTTTCAGGATATACAGTATGGCATTCTTTCACTAGCCAGAAGCTAATGGCATTTAGGCGGTTTTACTCTGATTGAATATGAAGAATCGATTAATGTATTTACGGTTATTCGTATTCGTTTTGCTTTACAACGATTGATTGCTATTTCTAGCGAAAAACATATCAATTCTGATAAACGAAAGTTGCATCATTGCGGTTTCGGCGGTTATTTATTCTCGTGGGTCACACAGCACGCATTTCAAACCTATGGATTATTTATACATATTTCAGATTGACCGCATATCTACAGAATGTAATAATTATGTTTCGTTGTATTTGAATATTTTCCAGTTGTACTGATTAGTTAATTGCTTCCGTACTTCCGTCTTCAGCTTCTAGAAGGTAATAAGCCATCAGCCAAAAACATTTTTCCATTGGTTAGGAACATAAGCTGAACTCATGGGTTAATCTCAAGCTAGAGCCATATTATTCATATTTTTATCCACACCTGAAGGTTCATAGTTTTTCCTGCCACCTTGCTTTTAGAAAGAAATTGAGTTTTATGCAATAGCAGTCTCAGTGATGTTCTTGCATCTACACAACTCTTGGTTCGTTCATGATGCTCATAGGCAAATGGATCACCAGCAATCATCAGATACAGAGGTCGCTGAACTGAAGGAATTAGCACGAAGTAGTACAAATTATTTCAATGATCAGCCTAAATAACAATTTTATTTTGAATGAAGATTATCGCCAATAACCTTCTAACTGTTTTCAAAATTTGTTAATACTGTCGTAGCGCTTATGCATTTCCTAACCATGTACCGATAATTCGTTTACAACCATTTGCTACTAATTTAATGTGATGATTGGTTGTGATGAGGCTGGGTGCATTTCTTCAGTCATTGAAAAGGTATTTAGTATATTTGTTTTATTCGAGATATTTACAATAATCAATACAGCAATTTATTATAGTTTGCATTACAGGATGTGATTGTTTGATTACCAATGGTCCATGCATGCATTCGAATTCAAATACCATTCACTCTGTGATTTCATGTTTTCAAGTATTCTGTATAGTTGAATGATTACAAGCATACACCCAATGAGATGTATCCTACCAAAATTCGTTCATTGTTGCTGAGAATTTTAGGTGAACAGACTACATTGTTTTTTCTCTAAACTGTAAAATTTCTAAAATTCACTAATTTGAGTTTAGGCAGGTGTGCCACTTTATGTAACAAACTTCAACGATCTAGAATTTTTCCACGTAATTTAGTGGAGAGAAAATTCTAAGCTCTCTAAACGTGGCCCTTTACGACCCATCATCTTCCTTTCATACTTAAAGAAGTACATAGGCTTTCATTTTATGCGTTTCGTTTTCGCTATCTTGGAGTTAGGCCTAAACTGATTTCCCATGTTAACTTTTCATTTATCTGATCTCATCTTTTATAACGTTCACCTAATAATTTCCCACAATCCTTTCAAAAGAATTTTCGATAAAAAAAAGTTGCATCAAAATTAGTTTTTGGCTTAATTCCTTTGTTCAACAAAACATCTATAAATTAGTGAGAAGCAAAACTATTTTTCTGATGATAGATTTATTTATAATATCAACTGTAATACCCATCAATTCCGCAATGAAAGGTTAAATCAAAACGAATTATACTGTAACTAAGTTGCTCTTGTATTCCAAGAATCAAGAATCAAGATTCTATGGTGAAAAAAGCAATTGCTTTACATGTATCATTGGATGACAACTATTAAAAAATGAAATGTAATCAAAAACACATTCTTGCATGTTTGTCTGGGTTCATATTGATTCAATAGACAGGGCCGATTACGGGGTGTTGTTTGATATATGCATCTAGTTTTGCTTTAAAAACACCAAATGTTGGTGCATTCACAACGTCTTGCGGTAGTGCATTCCATAGAAAGCAGATACGCACACAGAAGAAATAGCGCCGACAGTCAAGTCATGAGTGCGGTATTGCGAGGCAACTTGTGTGACTACGTGTATTCCGAGGGGAAACTATTTTTATTAGATCTCATAGCGGGTGGATTTCGATTCGCAGTATTTTGTAAGCTAGAATAACATTGCTCTTCATTCGCCTCTTTGTAAAATCCGGCAAACCTAGTATGGCCATTCGCTCTTGATATGCATCCCATCGACTAGCTTTATAGCTCGGTGGTAAATTCTATCCAAGAGGTCGATGTCTTTGCGCAGCCACGGTGCTCAGGCTAAGATCAAATACTCCATCGTTTGATGAATATAAGTATTTTTAATGCGGGGAAGTGTTTTGGGATTGAAACGCCCGAAAATTCTCCTCAGGATTCCTAATATACCACATACCCGATTAAACACTTTTCGACAATGCATATTCGGTTTTAGGTTATTATTGATGAAAACCCCGAGATACTTTTCAGAGATGGTCCAAGTTAGGTTTTCGTGGCCTAGATGATATGTGTGGTCGTAATTACGGCCAAGCTGTAACATATTAGATTTACGTAAGTTGAAAGGCATTTGATTCAATAGGGACCAGTGATACAGAGCATCCAAGTCCTGTTGTAGCATCAAACAATCTTTAGTAGATCGGATTTGCTTCTATATTTTAATGTCGTCAGCAAAAAGAACTAGCTTACACCGCACTATTTCAGTAATATCATTGTTGGATAAGGATGGTACGACCAACCTGTTTAAACACATGAACCCACACTCATGTAGAATGCTTTTGAACACATGACCATGAACAAAAAGCACATTCGCATGCATATAAATTACACACAGCACCCCACGAAATGCATGCAAATAGCTTTTTGTTCATGGTCATCGGTTCAAACAATCTACATGTGATTGGGTTCATGTTATTGAACAGCTTGTTCGTACCATCCTTACCCAACAGTGGCATATAAGCGCAAATTGTTTACCAATCTTCCAATGTTTCAAGCGTATGCGGATCCTGATCGCTATGTATTTTTACGTTATTCCTGAACTGATCAGTAAGCAAACAAATCCCGTTTTTACTACCTTTGTTATTCGTTATTCCCATATTATTCTGTGGTTTATGTAAAGCTATGTGCCTTTTAGACCATTAAATTGAATTGAATTGAATTGATCCTACTGTCATTACCTGATAAGTGAAATCAACACGAAACCGGTTGTCCGGGTTGTGTGTGACGGATATGCATGCAAATTAGAATTATATTGTAATTTTGAACATTGCTGTGTCAGCGATCATCCAATCCATTCGCCTCAAGCCCTATTTATCAAAATCCTGAAGTCATTGGACTGATGAGAAAACATTTACCTCGTTGCTATTGTGTGTGCTACATGTTGGAGTTACCTCAATGTTTGCACACCATATTTTCATAAAGCTATAACTTGAAGCTTACATTTCAAATTGTTATGGCTACAAACATTCATCCTCATCCATTCATTTACTAAATAATTTACAGTTGCAGTTCAGAAGCTTGTGATCTTCACCGAGGCGTCAAACAAATATGTTTTATTGCTCCCACGCCGTTCGGTATTTTCTTTCCTCTACTTCTCAAGCACACTTTTAATACGAGAACAGCAAGTATTTATCGATGCACGCGAAGTGATTATAAGCTTTTCAACCTGAACCAGTTGAGAGCACAAATCAAGTAACCATATGTCCTTATCCGTGACCTGATGTTCGCCGACGATACAGCCATTATTGCTCTCTCCCAGTAACTCCACTCCAGTAACTAATGGAGTGTTTTACGTCGGCATACAATGACTTTGGGCTGACAATCAGCATGAGCAAGACCAAAGTGCTTGGTCAAGGAAAAGTATCGCCTTTCATCATCGCTGTTGAAAACTCTCATTTTGAACCAGTTCTTCGTTTCACAAATCTTGGTTCATCCATTGCGGATAGCCTCTCGCTAGACACGGAGATTGATAAACGGATTCGCACAGCTCCGGTCATTTTGTCCCGATTGAACTCTCGTGTTTAGGGTAACCGCAATTTGACTGTAAAGATAGAAATGATGGTATACAGATCGTGCGTACTAAATACTCTACTGTACGGCAATGAAACCTGGACCATCCCTGCAAGACTCGAACGAAAGCTGAATGCTCATCTTCTATGGAGCATCCATCGTATATTGAACTTATCGGGGATGGACAAAGTGACTAATTCTGAGGTGCTTTCTAAAGTTGGTCTACTAAGTATGTCTACCCTACTACAACAGCGCCACCTACGGTGGCTGGGCCATGTGTACGGAGTGGAAAATGTTATTATTTCAAAAGATTTACTCTATGGTGAGTTGAAATCCGAAGGTCATTCTTTGGGCAGACCGAAATTACGGTTCAAACGCTGTTGCAAAAAATATATGAAAGATCATGGCGCTGAACCCACTGGTTGAGAATAACTTCTTTTTGAACGTTCAATTTAAAGGCATCGTGGCGACAAGCAAATACTACTTGTGGCTGCCTAACGCAGATCGCACTGCCGGCGTGCAACTGACGCCAATCTACGGAGTACTGCCTATCGCGGAGAGCGCTGCGGGAGAGATTGTCACTCCCGAATCGGACTGTTTAGTCATTCAGAAATCTTTGAAGCATGAAAAAATCGTCCTCTTCGGATGTACATCTATGGTCCACATATAAAGTAGTAGGCCAACAACAACATCTATTCTTTGAAAGATTTGACTTTTGGTCTATAATAATAGAAGTGAACAGGTAATTTGAGAGAACTAATTTATTTAATGTCAGTAAAAGTCTGATTATCTGACAGTTAAAGTAGTCAGGGGCCTAACTGTTACCCAAAATCCTTCTGATGGTGTAAAATATCCGTAAAAGATATTTACCGTATGATTGAACTCGATTCCATCGCTTGCAGTGAGTTCTGGCTTAATCAAATCAGTGACGTTTCAAGGTAGATGTTACTGGTGAGTAGTTACACATCTAATAATAAAATTAATTTAAATGTATCTCACGTTGAAAAGAATTGACGAAAATTTCCGAGAATATACTGAGCGGCAAAACGGGCAGAAATATTCCGAATATTTCAGGTCAATTAACATGTACTATGTATTCGGTTGATTTGAAGATCGCAACGTGCACAAAATTCAACAAATCAATGAATTTTTACTTATTTTGATTCGTAATCTAGCTTGTTCAAACGCAAATATCACAAAATCATAAAATCACAATATCGTATTCCATGAAACACAAATGTACCTACACAACAACAGAAGTATGGAAATTTATGAAAATGTTACTTGGATGCACGAATCGGCTAATATAGTATATCAAAGATTCATTTGTAAATAACAATACAGAATTTCAAAGCTCATTTGCATGCATTTCCATCACACACACACACATCCCAAGACCCGTTTCGTGTTTTTTGAACTCACTGGTAGTGGCATTAGTATCAGGATCCACATGCGCTTGAAACAGTGGAAGAATGTTAAACAAGTTGTGCTTGTATGTCGCTGTTGGATAAGGTTGGTACGATCAACCTGTTTAATCACATGAGCCATCACTCACGAAGACGGGGATTGAAAAGATGTCCAAAAAAGCTTGTGTGATGATTTCTACGACTTGTAATATGGTGAGAGTTATATGTTTTACGATGCATTGTGTAGAAAATATGGCGATACGACGATTTTAGTTTTTTAGATATTATCACAAATATATCAGTTCCTGTATGTACCGTATAGAAAATAGAGGAATATGGGAAAGCAAGTATCGTGCTTGACTTCACAGTGGTTGGTTGCTGAGAAATTATGTCGCAGCCTGGCATGACCTGGTAACGCTTGGTCCATCCGACTGTCAGTTTCTGATCAGAAGTCTCCTCTGACCAGACTTCTTAGAGGGGGGCTGTGCAACAACCGGCCTACAACCACTTGACCTGGACAATGTTTCAGTTCCCGCGTGCTATGTGATTGCTCTTCTGTACCGTTGCACACGTTTTGCCTACTGCGACAAAATCTTTATTGTCCTTTGCGGTTTCACCTACCTTCGTGGGACGTTATTGTGATAGTCAGTCGACTGCAAAATGAAATGTAAACTTTTGCGGATAAACGACAAATTGGTCTTTAAACAATTTATTTACATTGTTAGTAGTTTTAAATGTTGATGAAATTTTCGTTATTATTTTAAACTGGCAACATCAATGTACAGTTTTTCGAGTAAAAACAAGAAGCAATCAAGAAGCAATTTTTAATCGAGAATGTTCAATCAAGTTATATTCTGAAATTCCGGTGTTTGATTTTGATGTCTATTTTAAGTGTGCTACGCTTGAGTCTGTATTTACATTTTGATTATAGAGCAGACGATTTTTCCTAATTCGATCATTATTGGGACGTTATCATGATATCCTAAAATCAATGACCGGATACTGCATAGTTTTCTAGTTTATTTCCAAGTAAAAAATAAATTTGCATAGATTTGGGAACCAAAACATAAAATGTTGAATGCAGCCGACTTTAAAATTACTGAAGTTTATTTCTCAAACAGAGTGGTAGGTGTCTTTATACAAATTTGAATTTATTGACCAACTTAAAAGAAAATTTGAATATTTGTTTGAATGAAACTGAGTACATTAAAAATTAGCTTTCCACCATTTTTACTATCAATCCATCTTGTTTTTCCTCCTGCTGAAAACAAGCAAAACTATGATATTCTTTTTAAGCTTCCTAAGCTGCATACTTATATTAGGCCTCCTGCGATTCTGCGACTCAAGTTCACTTCATCTGGTCTAGAATTACCTACTAGTCTACAGAACAAGGAATACTCTTCAGTTGCTTGTTTAAACAGGATGTGGTTTATTTCTAACAAGTCCAAATATACGCTTTTTCTTTCATTTACAAAGATAACTTATCCCAGTGTTTCTGTTTGGATAATTCACAAATGAGCATCCGGAGGGTTTCATATTCTTAACGGATACCAGAAGCAGGCTCCAATTGGCATGTAGTTTGTGTCAATGGGCGGCGAAAAATATTTTATATGAAGTCGAAGATTGGTCGTCCTCAGTAACACAGCATAGCTCCTAAGTCGTATATGTATAGATCCCACACTGAAGTAGTGCATGAAAATGACATATCTAGCCCGGCGGTGAAAACGGTAATAACTGATGGCATTACGGTGTGCAAAACTCTCAGGCCTATTAAGCCGCGCAAAAGTAATAAGAAAGCTAAAGGACAGGGTGAAGTTGTTAATTCTGGTGTCATTGGGCAGAGTTCATCTTCCAAGCATTCAAAGAAAACGTCAGAAACGTAAGAAAACGTCACAAACGGTGCATAAATCGGTCACCAGTCAAGACTTCGATTTTCAGTCACATTAAATTGCTACTGTAATTTCGAGCCTAGATAAGTTAGCAAAATAACCAGAGCTGATTCAAACGTCTTTTTAAGGAAAGCGAGATAAATCTCATGACATCTGGCTGCACAAAAGTTAAATGCATCCCCAACTTCGGTTTTTTTCATTCAACAAACCAACACAAACCGTAACCCATCGAAGAGTATTAAATCTTCTCAGTCATTGAAAAGAACCATATTACCTAATCTTCGACAAAGTAGCGCCATATTGACCACACCAACTCCTATTATGAATTCTTTAACCTTTAACAATAAAAATATTCCTAAATTAGATCGACGATTAATGAACCACTCTACTGAGAATTATAAGGTAATGCATAATCCATTAGATCAGAACCTTCCATTTCAACTCCAATGACCAATTTCTCAATACTGAAGTCCATTATTGACTTATCATAGCCCTTCACCGCCTTTTCACGCTAATAGATGGTAGCTTGACATCCTTGCCCAATATTTGAACCCGTTTTACCTTCAGCCTTTTATGGTTCCTTAGTCAAACCTGAAAATTTTTACAATGCTTCCAAGAAAGTTTACAACATCAAGCATTTTGCTCCAAATAATCATAAATCACATACTAAGCCCCTCACCTCTTCGATTCATTCTTATTAACGTTTGATCCATAACTGACAAGCTATTAGCTTTACGTCAATATCTTCTTTCTAACCCCGCTGATATTGTTATAATAAATTAATCGTGGAGAAAAGAGCGACAAGCAAATTCTGAACTGTTCAATCTGACATCCACCCAAACATAATAATTTTACTCGTCTTAGATCATATCGAAAATTCCATCTGGCTTACACTACCAGCTTTTGATCTCTTATTCATCTACTAGCTTGATCGACTGCTTCATGGAATCCTCTCTCCACCATTCCCCCTATAAAATGACTACAGGAGATTTTAACATGCCCATACTTAACTTTGTAAAAATAACGAGGTAAGCCTGAATTCTTTTTTCAATACCATTAAACTATTAGGTTACACACATTTCGTTGACAAACCAACGCGTAAGAAAAATATACTTGACCTTGACTTGACTCTAAATATCTCACCGTCTAGCTTGAACGTATCACCATCATTTTTCAATGGCTATCATATTAATATATCGTTGGAATCGAGTTGCAATAATACAATGACCAGAAGTAGAAAGTTACCTATAATTAGTAACCTAGATTGAAAAAATCTTTGTAAAACTCATCAAAAACAAAGTTTTAACTGAATATTTAGTAGCTGATAATTTTAATATATTCTCAGAAACCTTTCATGATAAAATATCGGAGTTACTGCAAAGGTCAACTACCACAAATGTTAGACGCCTCAAAGAAAGTAAAGCTCGAAAGATCGAAAAGAATATTGATTCTTTAACATCATGTGCTCGTATTAAACATGACACCTCTTCTCTTCTGCGTGCGTACGATCTATCCATACATGCGGGGCCTTCAAATCGGCCTTGCATACAATTAATTTCTCCAAGGGTAAAATGCATCAAATATTTTCGGATCAACTGAGGTCAAATTTGGACGTGCACTTTAGAACGAAGTACGAGATACCGGGACTTGCAGTGAAGCGTTTGACCTAAAAACGTTTGCTAGTAAACTGGATCGTATGTCAATCAATTAAGACAGACAAGAAAAATCGTTCAGTCGAAAAATTGTAACTCGATGTCCGGACATGTTTATTCATTTTTTAAATTTGTGGTGAAATTATTGTAACAGCTGAAAATTCGTGTGTACGAATAAAGTCAATTTCTTCTTCTTCTTCTTCTTATCCGACACTACAAACCTTATACCACAAATTGATTTCTGATAACCGTACAGCCCTTAACTCCTGTAAATAGCAGAATGCATTATCTATAATAATCCACTCTAGAATATCAAGTTTGAGACATGGTCAAGTTGCCTGCGCACTAGCTTGTATGAATGTATGCGCTCCTTTGGTTTCAAAAGGGAAGATCAATTTGGTTATATACTCAAGACAAATTACACAAAACACCGTGTTTAAATCAATCCACATAAGACTGTAATCTAGCAAATGTCGCACATGTATGAAGAAGATCCTGAATGCGTTGTAGTTTAGGCCACGGCGATGGTTGCTGTTACTCCAATGGAGGTTATATGCAATGAATTCAACGAAGTATTTGCTCGCATAACGATAGAAAATTTCGGTCATTTATTTGAAGAACAAGAACATATTTTGCTCGTGGTATTTGGATAAAACAGAGACAATTGTTCACCATTGTATTGGTAATTTTATTCCTTTGCATTTATCATTTGGCAGTCTATCTTGTCAGCATTGGCTGAATTTATTGTTGTCATTTGAAAATTTGAGCATTTTTGGCTCACATCATTTGTACAACCCGGTACAGTTGAGGTTTGTCCATTGTTATTTTCTATTAATATTGTTAATAGAACCGTAGTAAACTCGAATCATTGTTTTGAATTGTCGAACTAAGAAACGGGTGGTCTACGCGTTAAACAGCGACTTTAGTCGTTACAGTTCTCAACTCGGATCGTTCTATTTGGAGAAACAGAAAATTGAATTGCTCATTTGGAAAAGGTCAATTTGGATCGTCTGCCTATTTGAACAAGGATCAACTTGGATCTTCGTGCCGCAATTCTATTTTGTTTCAAACTTGGTGACTACCCCTGTTTTTCTTTTTTTATATCTTTGTTTTTTACATTAATTGATAATGCCTAAAAAATCGAAACCGTTGAACCCTACTGGGAATCATGTTGATAGTGAATTTAATGACACTGCTGGTTCCGCCTCACATAGCTCTTGCTTGTCGCCTTTAGGTAGTTGTAATTTAGAACATAAACCCGAACAGGCTATGTGTGATTTACAGCAGGATATAGTAGTAGTGAAGGAAATGATAGCTCGGTTGTGCCGATCCAACGACAATCCGGTGGCTAATTTTCCTGTCGCTGATCTTCAAGTTGAATCGCCACAGAGAATCGTGAACGATTATGCTTCACCTTCAAAGGTTGAATTATCATCATTTGATGGTAATCCAGTGGACTACTGGAAATTTATAAGGCAGTTTGAATGCCATGTGGAATCAAAAACTACTGATTCTGGTCAGCTTCTATTGTACCTCACATAGTATTGCCGAGGTAAAGCTCGAAATGCGATTGACGCTTGCGTGATGTTGCAGCCTGAAGAAGGTTATAAAAGAGCGCGCAGCATTCTAAAGGAAATGTTTGGCCTACCTCATGTTGTTGAACTCTCGTTATTGAACGAGATGTTGAGTGAAGCAACACGGGTAAGAAACACTTCCGATAGTCTGTCAAACCTCGCCTTGAGGATGGAAAACTGCCAAATTGCTTTGAAGCAAATGGGCTGTGAAGCAGATTTAAATTCTGTAACCACCTTGGAAGGCGTTGTCAAGTGTCTACCCGTCGCCTTACAGCATCAGTGGGCTGATGCGGCGGATCAACTCAGCATGGATGGCCATGGAGTCACCTTTGAGCACCTGACACAATTATGTCACGGCGTTCACGTATCGCAAGGAGCAGGTTTGGGCAGCTGCTTGAAACAACTAGCTCAAACACGCATCATCAATCACCTCGTGCATGCCCAAATGCGAGGAGTGGTTTCCAAACCACTGAGAAAAGAAATGTTTTTGTTACCACAAGTGATGTAAGGCCTACCATGAAATGTTGCATTTGCCAGGCATCTCATGAGTTACATAATTATCCGAAATTTATTGAATCGGATGTCAAGTCGCGCTGGGAAATCGCCAGGCGCAACTCTGTTTGTTTCTTATGTCTGTGACCGTCACATGGCGCTGTGTCATGTAAATACAAGCCGTGATGCACTGCCGAAAATTGCGGTAAACGACACCACACACTTCTACATTTCAACCACGCTGCAGAGAAACCGTGCACGAATATTCATTGCAGCCATGCGGCATTCAGTGCCAAAGTGTTCTTAGGTTCTGTACCCATCCAGATCGAGACTCCAAATCGGCTTAGAAATGCAGTTGCCTTCTTGGATAGTGGTTCTGATACAACTTTGATTCTTAATGACTTCGTTGAACAGTACAGGATGCCTAAAAGTCCTGCGCAAGTTTCATTGACCACTTTGGGCCATCAGCGTAAACTTACTTGTTCTCGTTTGAAATTTAAAATTCACTCGTTTGACGGCAGTCAAATAATCCACGTCCCTGAGGCTTACACAGTAGAAAAGTTGCCGCGTGTATCGCAATGTCCAATGATAGCCTTGAGTGAACGGCCTGTATACTTGAAACACGTTGACTTACTTGATGTTAGTGATTAGCCTGTGACTGTGCTCATAGGCTGTGATGTCTCTGAAGCACATTGGGCGTTGAAACAGCACTTAGGAGGCAGGCGCCGTCCATTTGCAATCAAAACGCTGTTGGGGTGGATTCTGCAAGGGCCAGCATGCCAAACTCCAAATCATATCTTGTGTTTGAATTCTTCCTTGGAGCAAGGGTTCATTGATGAATGTGTCAACCGTCTGTACAATGCAGAATTTGCAGACATATCCGCTGAAGGAAATGAACGATCGCGCGATGACGAAGACGCATTGTCGCTCGTAAGAGGATCAAAAATTATCGACTGTCATTTTCAGGTACCGCTACCTTGGAAGCCCGATAGAAGCAAACTGACCACAAATTATTTGTCAGCGGAAAGGCGCTTAAGCTACTTGCGGCGTCGATTTGAACGCGATAGTGTTTTGTTCGAGCGTTACAGCGAGGTTATGGCACATCATTTGGAGATTTGTTATATCGAACCCGTTCTGAATAATGCCACGGAGAATATTGTTTGGTATTTGCCTCACCATCCGGTTTTCAATCCTAGGAAACCGGAAAAGCTGAGAGTAGTTTTTGATTGTGCGTCTAAACACAATGGTGTGTCGTTGAATGATGTACTATTTCAAGGACCAAATCTGACAACAAATTTGATCGACGTATTGCTGCGCTTTCGATTACATCTATATGCTATTGCTGCTGACATCGAAGAGATTTTCCTCCAAGTCAAAGTGCCAAACTATGATAGAGACGCACTTAGAATTCTCTGGTGGGAAGATAATGATATGCGGGGTTCCATTAAAAAATTTAGGATGACAGTTCATCCCTTTGGGGCAACGTCGTCCCCATTTTGCGTTACGTTTGCACTGCGTAAAACGGTCGAGGATTTCGGTCATTTATTTGAAGAACGAATTGGGAATTACGTTTCGAAAATTTTTTATGTTAATGATTGTTTAGTATCAGTGCCTACTCAGGAGGAAGCGAAGTCCTTGATAAGGCGGTTGTCATCATTGTTACGAATGGGAGGTTTTCGTTTGACAAAGTGGATTTCCAATGACCGTATCTTACTTGATGATGTGCCTGCGGATGACCGCGCACCCAACGTACGAGCCATTAGCCAAAATAAGCTACCGATGGAAAGAATGCTGGGTGTTAAATGGGATGCAGCCACAGACGAATTTGCGTTTGATCTGAAACTTGCAAAACGCCCAACAACGAAACGAAGTTTATTGTCAGTAGTCAGTGGTTTGTACGATCCATTTGGCTTCATGAGTCCTTGGATTTTCCTTGGAAAAGAATCGCTACAACGTTGTTGCAGAAAACCTTTGGGTTGGGACGAACCGATGTGTGATGATCTTCAGCTAGTGTGCGACAAGTGGATCAACAGCATGCATTCGATCAAAGAGTTACCTGTTCCACGACGCATTTGCGAAGTAAATGAAGGTATGACGTCCTCAAATCTACACGTCTTCAGTGATGCCTCAGAATCATGTAGTGATTCAGTCATGTCGCCGGTTCGTCTCCTGTTTTCGAAATCTCGAGTGAATCCTCTGAAAACGGCATCCATTCCTAGGTTGGAATTGTATGCAGCGGTTCTTGCGGTACGTATATATTTGATACTAAAATCCGCTTTTGGTGAACTAGTTGAAGACATCAACTTTTGGACTGATTCGATGACTGTTTTGTATTATATTACCAATCGAACTAGTCGCTTCTCAACGTTTTTAGCGAATCGCTTGACGTTCATACACGAACACACGATACCATGCCAGTGGAGGCATGTTGGTACCCGTTATAATCCAGTTGATTTGACCTCACGGGGTGCCATGAAGTTGTCTCAATTGGAATTTTGGTTAAACCGCCCTGACTTTCTAAGACAAACCATCGATACGTGGCCTGAAATTGTTAATCCGCAGCGCACCGAGCAAGCTGAATTCAAGCGTGTTAATTGTAACATTACGTCAAAGGATTCAGAACGAGGAATAGACAACATTCTTCATCGATTTTCTAGTTGGAAAAGACTTTTACGCTCCATTGCGTGGCTGGTCCGTTTCAAATGTTACATTGTTGTTATGTTTGGTCATCATTCCGATAGATCCTTATCATTAGGCAAACTCTGTTTTGATGAATTACAAAATGCCGAATCCGACGTTATTCGATTGACGCAGCGGAATGCCTTTGGAGACATAGTGCTAAGTGAACCCTGCAAAGTCAATTTTTCATCGTTGAGTAAATTATGCCCTTTCAGTTACCAGGGTATGTTGAAGGTTGGTGAAACACTGCAGCATTCTGATCTTGCAGTTGAAAGCATTCATCCCGTAATAATTCCCAAGAAGCATGATGTTACTGACTTATTGATTCGTAACGTTCCTTTGCTCGAAGGACATTCAGGGCCAGCGCATACCCTTAGCGTCCTGCGCAGAAAATTTTGGCATATCGGTGGACTGTCATCTATAAAGCGGGTACTTGGAAAATGCCTCATCTGCAGAAGGTAAGATGCCAGACCCGCATTTCAACTGATGGCAGATCTTCCGTCAGTTCGCGTTGCCACAGGTTCGTATCCTTTTACCAAGGTGTGATTGGACTATTTTGGTCCGTTTGAAGTAAAGCGATGTCGATCTGTAGAAAAACGTTATGGATGTTTGTTTACTTGCTTGCAGTCACGCGGTGTTCATATAGAAGAAGCCCATTCTATGGATGTCGATTCCTTTTCGATGGCGCTCTTCTGCTTTATTGGTCGTCGATGTAAACCCCAAGTCATATATTCAGATAACGGATCCAACTTCGTCGGTGCTGAACGAGTGCTGCGTATTTGGTTGAAAGGATTGAAAAGCTAAGGTTTATCGGAAAGGCTAGCTTCACACAGTATTAAATGGTGTTTTAACCCTCCATACTCTAGTCATCGAGGAGGTGTTTGGGAACGATTGATAAGATCAATTCGTCGTGCTTTGAATGTTACATGCGCACAACAAACACCATCCGACGAGACCCTGCAAACCGCCTTGATTGAAGTTGAGCGGATTCTGAACAACAGACCGCTTGTTCCTTTTTCTTCAGACGACATAGACTCCCTTTCTCTGTGTCCCAACGACTTGTTGCTGAATCGCTCAAATGATGGAATACGTTCTGGAGATGGGTTTGTTGACAGTTACAAGAGAAATCGGAAACAATCGCTGCACTTGGCGAACGTCTTTTGGAAGCGTTGGAAGTCAGAGTATCTACCACTGCTACAGACAAGACAGAAGTGGATCCATCGTAAACGTAATTTCCGTGTTGGGGATATCGTACTAGTGAACAATGTTGAAGCTCCGAAGCGTGTTTGGCCACTAGGTATTGATGTGGATATTCACGTGAGTGAAGATAATTTAGTCAGGTCTGTTGTTGTTCGTACAAAGAATGGTTTGATTACCCGCGATATACGGAAAATTTGTCTGCTGGAAGGATCTCCTGAAGACGAAGGCCCGGAGGTTGGCGCAGTGTCGCAAAAAGGGCAAGCCCGGACTTCTTAAAGGGTCAGAAGCAAAGCTGGAGGACGTGGTGAGTCTACGTTTGGCAAACGTTTTCTCTATAAAAAGCCACATATGTACAGTGATAGCAATGCGATGTGGCGTGTGTGACTCGCCACTCAATAAAGTCATTTACCGTTTGTCTTGCGTTTTTTGGGTTAAGATTGGAGTAGTTGGGTAGGGAGGCGGAACCAATCAGTTAGTTTCATTCAGAACACCAGGTTTAGAAGGAATTTGGCGGGAGGTGTAAATGACGAAAATTTTGTGTAAAATTCCTTCTTATTTTTCTGTTTGAACAATTGAATTCTTCTTATTTCTCAACAATTTTATCTTACATTGTTTTTGTGTACACATTTTCCTTATGCACTTGTATAGCCCGTTTTGTTTTACTGGAGTAATTTATATTGCTTGGCTGCCATTAAAATTCCACATATTTTGCTCGTGGTATTTGGATAAAACAGAGACGATTGTTCACCATTGTATTGGTAATTTTATTCCTTTGCATTTATCATTTGGCAGTCTATCTTGTCAGCATTGGCTGAATTTATTGTTGTCATTTGGAAACTTTGAGCATTTTTGGCTCACATCATTTGTACAACCCGGTACAGTTGAGGTTTGTTAATTGTTATTGTCTATTAATATTGTTAATAGAACCGTAGTAAACTCGAATCATTGTGGTTTTGAATTGTCGAAACTAAGAAACGGGTGGTCTACGCGTTTAACAGCGACTTTAGTCGATACAGTTCTCAACTCGGATTGTTCTACAATAAGAAACAGAAAATCGAATTGCGCATTTGGAAACGGTCAATTTGGATCGTCTGCCTATTGAACAAGGATCAAGGTAGATCTGCGTGCCGCAATTGTATTTTATTTCAAACTCGGTGACGTCCCCTGTTTTTCTTTTTTATATCTTCGTTTTTGCATTTATTGATAATGTCTAAAAATCGAAACGGTTGATCCCTACTTGGAAACATTTTGATAGTGAATTTAATGACACTGCTGGTTCTGCCTCACATAGCTCTTGCTTGTCGCCTTTAGGTAGTTGTAATTTAGAACCTAAACCCGAACAGGCTATGCGGGATTTACAGCAGGATTTAGTAGTAGTGAAGGAAATGTTAGCTCAGTTGTGCCGATCCAACGACAATCCGGTGGCTAGTTTTCCCGTCGCTGATCGTCAACTTGAATCGGAAGTGGGCAAAGCGCCACAGAGAATCGTGAAAGATTCTGCTTCACTTCCAAAAGTTGAGTTATCATCATTTGATGGTAATCCAGTGGACTACTGGAAATTTATAAGGCAGTTTGAATGCCATGTGGAATCAAAAACTACTGATTCTGGTCAGCTTCTATTGTACCTCACATAGTATTGCCGAGGTAAAGCTCGAAATGCGATTGACGCTTGCGTGATGTTGCAGCCTGAAGAAGGTTATAAAAGAGCGCGCAGCATTCTAAAGGAAATGTTTGGCCTACCTCATGTTGTTGAACTCTCGTTATTGAACGAGATGTTGAGTGAAGCAACACGGGTAAGAAACACTTCCGATAGTCTGTCAAACCTCGCCTTGAGGATGGAAAACTGCCAAATTGCTTTGAAGCAAATGGGCTGTGAAGCAGATTTAAATTCTGTAACCACCTTGGAAGGCGTTGTCAAGTGTCTACCCGTCGCCTTACAGCATCAGTGGGCTGATGCGGCGGATCAACTCAGCATGGATGGCCATGGAGTCACCTTTGAGCACCTGACACAATTATGTCACGGCGTGCACGTATCGCAAGGAGCAGGTTTGGGCAGCTGCTTGAAACAACTAGCTCAAACACGCATCATCAATCACCTCGTGCATACCCAAATGCGAGGAGTGGTTTTCAAACCACTGAGAAAAGAAATGTTTTTGTTACCACAAGTGATGTAAGGCCTACCATGAAATGTTGCATTTACCAGGCATCTCATGAGTTACAAAAGCTACTTATAAAGTAGCGAGTAGACGAGAACTTCAGTTCACATTGCGTCATCCGTCTACACAAATACTAGTTCGAAACGCGAAGAGTCTAGCGAATACGCATAGCTGATGAGAGGCAAAAACCTTGAAACCGGTCCTGTGCTTCCGGTGAGAATTTAGCGTTTCGGAATGGTATTCTACTTTGAACTATCCTGGGGTTGTAATAACCCTCGCGGCAATATGCCGTTGGATCAGTTGGGGCTTAGTTTAGTCTCTTCAGCTACTTATAAAGTAGCGAGTAGACGAGAACTTGAGTTTACATTGCGCCACCCGTCCACACAAATACTAGTTCGAAACGCGAAGAGTCTAGCGGATACGCATAGCTGATGAGATGCAAAAACCTCGAAACCGGTCCTGTGCTTTCGGTGAGATTTTAGCGTTTCGGAATGGTATTCTACTTTGAACTATCCTGGGGTTGTAATAACCCTCGCGGCAATATGCCGTTGGATCAGTTGGGGCTTAGTTTAGTCCCTTCAGCTACTTATAAAGTAGCGAGTAGACGAGAAATTCAGTTCACATAAGAAACGGGTGGTCAACGCGTTCAACAGCGACTTTAGTCGTTACAGAATGCATTATCTATAATATTCCACTCTAGAATATCAAGTTTTAGACATGGTCAAGTTGCCTGTGCACTAGCTTGTATGAATGTATGCGCTCCTTTGGTTTCAAAAGGGAAGAGCAATTTGGTCATATACTCAAGACAAATTACACAAAACACTGTGTTTAAATCAATCCACATAAGACTGTAATCTAGCAAATGTCTCTCATGTATGAAGAAGATCCTCAATGCGTTGAAGATTAGGACACGGCGATGGTTGCTGCTACTCCAATGGAGGTTATATGCAATGAATTCAACAAAGTATTTGCTCGCATAACACATGATCATATAAAATCCATGGTTGATGCCGTTGGTATAACTAGATATGTACTCAAGTAGATCAAAGATTTCGTCAATAGAAGAGTCAAATAAGTTGATGTAAATGGAGTCCGATCCAAAATTACACTGACCACATCAAGCGTACCATATGGTTTAATTCTCATACCATCACTTTTCAACGGGTTTGACAATGATCTGTCCGCTAGATTGGATGGAAATTGTTTCCTTTTAAGCTGACGACCTAAAGTTGTAAGGCGCGGTTGAAAGAAATGAGGACATAGAAGTCTTGCAAAGAAAATTAACCCTTATCGGTCGAATGGGGCAAATTCGGTACACAAAGTTTAAAGGTATATGATGGGTTAAATTAGACAGATCACTTTCGTATGCCGGGGGTATCGGAATCGGCACACGTTCTGCCCTCGTTTGGTATGCGTTTGAGACGGCTACGCCATGCGGCGCGCCAGTTGTCAACAAACTTCGAAAGTGAGGTGACGCTTGTGAAATTTCGCTCCGTGCTTCATTTTTCTGCGTGCAATGGCTGAAAAACCTTGTAAGTATATACATTGATAATTTTTTGCTTCATTTATAGACATCTTCTGAACACATTCAACGTATACACGAATGATGAAATATTTTTCTATGCGAAATATGACTGTCGGAATATATGTCTCAAATATGTGACATCCGGCATGTGAAGCTATACAAGAGCGTGTCCCAAAAATGATACAACCGGCACTTATGTTCCCAAAGAAGAACTGGAAAAATGGTTAGGCCTTGTACTGTATTTCTCAATATTAAATTTACCAAATGCAAGAATACACTGGGCCAAGAAGCTCTCTCCTCTCACTGACTATGCAGCTGAGTGCATGTCTCGAGATAGATTTGAAGCCATCAAATCAAATCTTCATTTAGCTGATAACACAAACGCTCGCAAACATGGAGATGCTGATTTTGACCAAATGTTCAAAGTGAAACCTCTAGTGAACCATCTAAGAACGAAATTTCAAAACCCAACCAAAGAGCAGAATCTCTGCGTTGATGAGCAAATGGTGCCATTCAAAGGCAGATCTAAGCTCAAACAATACCTGCCAAATAAACCTAAAAAGTTTGGCTACAAACTTTTCGTACTCGCTGACGATCGTGAGATGATGTGCGATTTCATTCCATATACTGGGAAAATGTCCCCCGTCAATGATCTTAACGTCCCAAACATAGGTGCTAGCTCAGATATTGTGCCACATCTTGCCAAGACTATTCCTTCCAATGAGAACTATCTTGTAATTTTTGATAACTGATTCACCTCTGTACCCCTTCTGCAATAGTTGACAGATGCGAGTATATTTTGTTGTGGCACAGTTAGACTGTTAAGATTTGCTGGCTCACCAAAAAACATGGAGAATAACAAGCGCCTAATGAAAAAAGGCAGGGGTTCCTTTGAGGAGGAAGAACTGGTGAATGGACATTCAAGTGTCACCCTAGTTCGCTGGTACGACAACAAAGTAGTCAATTTGGTGTCTACATTTGCCAGGGCAAATCCTCTATCAACTGTCCGTAGATTTGATAAAACTACAAAGAGGTGCATTGAAGTATCTTGCCCTGATATTGTTAAAGAATACAATAAGTCAATGGATGGTGTACATTTGGCAGACCATCTTCTTTCTTTGTATAGAATAAGCACGAAATCAAAGAAAGTTTATCACAGTCTGATCTATCACTTGATTGACATGGCTATAGTTAATTCATGGCTTTGTTATCGTAGAGACTGCAAAGGGCTTTCTCTTCCAAAAAAAGAAGTACTCCATCTTACTTCCTTCAAACTTGAGGTAGCTTTAACCCTTACCAAAGCTGTGGAAATTTGCTGACCTCCTAAACGTGGACGCCCATCTTCAAGAGGTGGAGATGCTAGCAGCAAAAGAAGGTGTGGAGCCCCATCCGACGATGTGAGGTTGGACCAAGTGGCACATGTGCCGTGTGTCGAGAAAAAAGAAACCGATGAAGGTTCAAAAACTATCCTGGAAAGACGAAGATATTATGCGCTAAATGCAATGTCCACTTATGCTTAGACATGCATAAGAACTGTTTCGCGGCATTCCATGTGTTTTGATCGCGATGACTGCATGAAGGAAACACATTATTTTCTATTAAACCTATTTTTCTACCTTGTATGTGTTTCACATTGAAAATTTAACTGAGAATTTTTTTTATAACTTTTATGTCTCATATAGCTGACTACAGCTGGAAATCAATGAAAGAGGTGCCAGCACAGAACGATTTCACTGAATTTGTCCCATTTTTTATTTTCCGTAATATACAAAAATACTAAAAATACTTTCTGTCTCCATATAAGGAGAGCAGATTCATCACAAAAATGCAGGAGAAAAAAATTATTTCAATGTAAAACATAATTCAGGCAGTTAAGGGTTAAATCAGATACAACACTGGTTTAATCGGTGGCAACTACCAATAACTCCAACCAAACTTGCGGCTATGCACTTTGACCTGGTTCAATAATCAGGACGTACTTTCTTGATGGTAATTCTACCAAGTTTGTAAAAGAGGAGAAAGTACTTAGAGTATTTGTGTTGGACTCGTTGAGGACAAACGCGGAAACCTCTCGTAAAGCACTCAGAGCTGATCGGATATTATGACAATGCAGATATTTTTTTAAGTGCTTACTACGGATATTTTCAAGATAATCTATGGCTCACATATCAGGCCTCTTTTTGTATACGGTCTGCCAGCCTGCTATTCATTATCAAAATGTGAAAAAGCTATTCTCGAATTCTTCTGGGATTTTCTTCTTGAGTCGACTTTACAATATTTCTTTCCATTTGCAGAAGATAGAAGAACTCGTGGTCACAGCCTGAAGCTTATTAGGCGGAGAACGCTGCAACTACTGGCGTAATTCAAACTGTCCACTCTGGTGGTCAACGCATAGAATGCATTGCCGCAAGATGCTGTGTCGCTGCAATCAGAACTTAGTTTTAGGGCATTTATGGACTCCTAACAATTTAGTGGACAATGGAAAGCTGTTCTGGTTATCTTCCCGAGATTGCCTGTTTTGCTGTATCCATCGTCCTGGAAAAGCTAGTGATGAAGCTGACACGAAATTCGCCCCACCTTTCTATCTGTCTGACAGCATCTTAACCCACATGCAGTCTATCAATGTGCTGCTCTTTGCCTCGACTAGGCTAGTGATTTATTACATCATACATTGTTCACGAATATTATTGCATTGTTTCCTGTATAGATGACCTCTCACCGTGCTCGTGAAGAGAACGCCTACCTCACTTTCTAGATATGGGAATAAGAACATGTGAAACCTACGAACTGTATACTCAATATCGAAGTGCTCAGCCGCATAACGTCGAAGGAAATCGAGGCATGTGATTGGCTTTAGGTCACCTTCGGATAGGTGCAACTTGAACTTGAAATTGAAAAATAAGATTTGTAATCTAATCTTTTTGCGGAAATTGTGAGGTTCGTTTAACTTGGTTGTATTTCTCACGCTATTCTGTGGAATTGCTGCGAAATAGACTAACTATTCTACTATATTACTAAAACCGAAACGTTTATTATATTTCATGCTGATTAATTACGCTTGTGACAAAATCAGCCTATAAATTTACTGGTACATTATCTTTACTCACACTTCTTATTGTCAGGTGACCTCAACAGCAACTGCTGCAAAACGTGGTCAGGGGCATTGAGTTCACAGCTTTCAAGCGTTAGGTTAACCCTAGCTGCTCTGGCATACACAAATTTCAATATGGAATTTATGCAAAACACCGCTGGTTGTATTGGTATTGCAGCTGCTGCCATAAGGCTGCCACTGACGCTGTTTCTATTGACGAAAAACTTAAAAAATAGTGTAATCTGGCCAAGCAAGTAAAACGTCGTTCCCACTCAGACTTATGCATCTGTTTTGCGTGCAAATATGAGCCCGGGGACAACTGCAGCCAAGGCGAAAGTTGAGCAAGTTAGCCAGTTACACTATTCTCACAAAGAGGTCAATGTAAGCAGAAATTCAAAAAACCTGCAAATAAAAGATTTGAATTCACTGCAGCCGAGGGAACGTTGAACCAGTTAGCCAGTTATTCAGTCCACCCAGGCAAGCTACCACTCCGAAGTTGGCCAATGTAGCTGGACCAGTAAGGTCAGTACACAGAAACGCAATATTCAATTGTTGCTTGTTCACCTGTGCTGGATTAAATTATCCAAGAAATTAATGGTTTGCGTAAGCAAATTAAAACACTGCATGGAAATTCCTCTGATTCAAACTCTAGAAGTCGAAGTGTACTAGTTTTCACCGAGTGGAACCCTTTATTAAGGAATCCAAATCTCGCAAAGATTTTGATCGCAGGTGTGTCAACGATCTTATCCGAATGGTGGGTCTGAAACCTTCTACTGTAACGGTGCGAGTCCACCATGTAGAAGGTGGCTGAATGCAAACACCAGGCTGATCGGGATGCATTCCTGGCTATGGTTAAGCATATCGCCAAATCAACGCTAGATAAACTTTAGATAAAACCCGACAGCTCTACGTCTGGGATTAGACAAAACTCATTTAATTCAAATAGGAGAAACTTAGCAGTAAGAAAATCTGTGATCCTTAAACCGGATGCGGCGAAAAACGCTATTTAGTCACAGACGATCATATCAAACACGTTTTCGCCGTGAGTCTTGCTGTTCGGCCCGGACAACGTTTATTGTCTTAGCGCGAATGACGATGGCACCCGAGCAGGTTTTTCCAGTAGTTGCTTCTCTACGATCGATGCGGTCTCAATTGTCAGGCAACAATCCATTACCCTAACGCAAGAAGCTGCCAAAACTGATGCTCCTGCTCTAAGTAGCACGTCAAAAAACGTGCAGCTCACTCGGGTGCTTCGACCGAGGGCCAAACAGGATTAGTTTAGGAATCACGAATAACCACTGCCCCAGTAATGATCGCAAATGTATGCAACAAAATGAATAAGTGGGCTGAACTTTATATACGTGTGACTGAGTTACGCCCAAGGTTTATTGCACTTTCCGATACCTGTCTGTCTTCGCTTGATGAGGTGCAGATAAACATCAGCGAACAGTATCTCGTCATAAGATGCGATAGGCCTGCCGATTTGAGAAGCGTTGGCGTTGCACTCCTTTTGGAGTATGGTTTGCACAGTATCTTTACAGGTATATCGCTGGCCAGTGAAAAAGTCAAAGTTGTTACGAAAATCCGGACTTTCTACAAGTCATCTCTCGCAATTACTTGTTTCTACGTCACACCCAATGCAGCCCAAGAGGAGATTACACTGCCAATTCTGACACTCGGCGGTTTGTTTCACTCAGCTCTCAGCGTACTTATCTTGAGTGAAGTAGGAAATTCTTATAGAGATATGCTGTTACGGTCGACCTCAGCTGTACACCCCAAAACTGCTGTACCCGACTCACAAAGTCAAGCCACAACGGTTTTTAATTCTAAAACGCCTGACTTTCCGATACGAAAAAAGAACACCCCATACAGGCTGAACGTTATATGTACGAATGTCAGCGAGTCCCAAGACAGCCTGTTTGATAGCAAACAGAAACATGATGTCGATAAATGGTCTGAACTTTGTCACCTAATGAAAATTGAACATGTAAACGCAGAAAAGGTGACTCGTTTAACCCGCCATTCATCTTCACCTCATATTGGTCAACCTCGCTTGCTCAAGGTAACACTAAAATGCGAGGCTGATATCGAGAACGTATTGCTGAATGCATACCTACTCAAGTCAGATTCCGACTCCAACTGCCGCATATATCCCGATGTACCATGGTGGGAAAGGAAGGGCAGCTTGAACGACAGGGAACAAATGGTATCGCGAAGTATAGTTCTACTTTGTGTACCAGAAAATACTTCTAAAGCATCGAATCAGGAAACGGTAGAGCACGACGTAAAACAATGGCGCTACATTGCGTGTTCTCTCGATATTTCTAATGCCGTTGTTGTGGACACTTTTCGAGTTCCTTTTTCGCCAAAATACAAGGGGGATGGACCAAAACCTCTGAAGATTACGTTCTTGACCAGCGCTATGGCTGAAATAGTAAGGTCGGAATGGACAAAAAGAAACGAACACTACCCAAGGATGTTAGACTTAGCCCACCCAAACCAATGAGTGAGACACACTCGCGGCTGGGGGCGGCAGACGGTAGCGTTCCCACCGAAACGGAAGCAACTAATACATCAAAAAACGTAGTGGGTCCGGCTCAAACCGAGTCGGACCGAGTACATCATGGTCCGGCTCTCAGGGGGGCGGACATACAAACATCATCCGCATAGGCTCGCTACACACGAAAACCACTGTTAAATGCCTATACACAAATGCACAGTGCTTGCGGAACAAAATCGCCGAATTGTCTCATTTTAACGCTCAGTTTTCTGCTGACATCATTGCTGTTACAGAAACATGGTTTCACGATCAGGTGAACGACTGCGAGCTGGCACTTCCCAACATGATCCTACTTCGACGAGACCGTTCAAGATCAGGCGGTGGAGTTGCTTTGTATTATAACGAACGTCTTCAATGCACAGCTGTACCGGACACAAGGTTTGAGCTAGAGGACACCATGTGGTGTAGCCTTCGCTTGGAAACTGGAGAGAACTGTACACTTGGTGTGATCTACCGCTCGCCCAACTCTTCCGATGCCCAAAATGAAACGTTGTTACAAATGATGCGCAACGCTGGAAATATTAGAGGATGCCAACTGTTAATAATGGGTGATTTTAACCTCCCACATCTCTACACCAAAAGTGTGCATACTCAGCAATCCCTTGAGTACAAATTCCGTGAGATTATCACTGTCACTCCCCTATACAACCATGTCCGTTCATTCACTCGACGAAGAGGACTCAATGAACCATCAATTCTAGATCTGGTTTTAACCTCCAAAGCAACAGCAGTGGAGTCAGTGCAGTATCATAGTCCTTTGGGGCTAAGTGACCATCTTGTGTTGTCCTTCGAATTCGTGTGCAACGCCAGAAGGGCGTCGGGCGACGTTAAGTTTATCAGGAGAGTCGCTTACTTCGGCCTTCGCGGTGCCATTACGATTATGGAGGAAAAACATCTCGATCTTACGAATGCAGATACTCATTGTTCTAGTCTGTTGAGTTATATCGGTACAAAACTAGACGACAATTCTACCTGTGTTCCCAAAAGGAAATCAAGAACATTTTGCTTCAAGCTTCGAAGCCGCACTCGGAAGTGGATAGCCATGCGAAACTCCACATGGGCTGCACACAAAATAACACGAACAGACGCATCCTGGGAACACTTCCGTAGTTTTCGTAACAAGGTGACGTCCCTAATTCGAGAAGACAAGCAATATCACCATTGGAAGCTGATCGACCAGATGGAACGACATACTAAGTTGCTGTACACCATCGTAAACACCGCGACCAAGGTTAAGCCAGGTGTATTTCCTATCCAGACAGAGAACGGACTGACTGATAATGTCAAGGATACAGCTGATGCCCTAATATAATTTTATGCGCAAGTATTTTGTCCAAAGAACGTGTCAACGCTGACGTCTTTGCCGCACCCACTACAAGTCGAATGCCTTAGCAACATCGAGGTAAATCCTACGGTTGTGCGAAAACATTGACGCGGACTGAACGTTCGCAAATCACCAGGAGAGGATGGAATAACACCCGCTGTTCTGAAGTCATGCGAGCTGGAGCTTTGTGGCCCACTAAGTGGTCTATTCAGGCACTCATTGAATACCGGAACCGTACCAACTCAATGGAAAACCGGTGTTGTCACACCAATCTACAAAGGGGGCAGTCGTTCTGATCCGGCGAATTACCGCCCCGTGACGCTTCTTTCAGCGGTTTCTAAAATTTTGGAACGCCTGGTGTGTGAACGGCTTGTTGAACAGCTCGAGAACCATCAGCTAATAACTTTCACACAACACGGATTTAGGAAAACATATTCATGCCTGTCTAACTTGCTCACGACTCTAAATGACGGGACGCAAGCACTAGACCAAGGGGGTTCCGTTCATGCCGGTTACTTAGATATATCTAAAGCATTCGACAGAGTGAATCACTCCTTACTGCTTCAGAAACTGCAGAAAGTTGGCGTCATCGGGAACCTACTAACATGGTTCACAAGTTACCTGTCTGGACGCAAAGTAAAAGTCAGAATAGATGGTGAAACTTCTCGAACAATTGAAGCCACGAGCGGAGTCCCTCAGGGTTCGGTCCTCGGTCCCATACTGTTCCTCATATTTATAAACGATCTACCGAACTTACTAGCATGTAAGCTTGTTTTATTCGCAGATGATGTAAAAATCTGGACGAAGGTCAACTCTATCGAGGACTGTCATGTTCTGCAAGGAGATTTGAATAAGCTGCACCAGTGGTCAATTCAAAACAAACTGCCATTCAATTTCCGCAAGTGCAAAATGTTGCAAGTCGGAAAACCCTTCCCCTTTACCTACAAACTTGGCAGCCACCCGCTTGAATGGAGTACATCACAAAAAGATCTCGGAATCTTGGTGTCTGGTACTTTGAAGAACAGCCTACAGTGCGACGCCGTCTACAGGTGCATGCAGATGCTAGTTTACTTGAACGCAATTATCGTACGTTTCCACCGCACTCACTGCGAAATTGACTGAACACTTGACATGCAACCTGCGTTGACTACGCATGTGTGCCCAAAGCTTGGACGCCAGGGAATGGAAAAAACATCTCGCCGCCTCGAAAACGAATTATCACAGGCACCCACCCCCCCCCCCAATGTTACCGGATTGAAATAATTTACGCCTTTGACATCAGCGACGATGAACCAGACTATGACTGTGCCACTAGAGCGCAGGCGGGATCCTACACGACCTCACTCTGACATATCGAATCATCTATGCGAAATCCCACCCTCTCAAACACCTCTTCAAGTTTGGTTCGGTTGTCCCCACACGCAGCCACCCTTTGCCCCTTCAAATCCCACATTCACGATTGAATTGTCGTCGTCACTTCTTCGCTGTTCGTGTATGCTTCTTGTGGAATAGCTTGCCGATAGATATTGTTACCTCATCGAACGAGCACATCTTTAAACAAAGGTTACGAAACCTTATGTTGAGAAATACTGCGTTGGCCCCTACCTATTGATGTCTATAAAATTTTAACGCACGGAACTACCGTCCATCCAAAGATTCTTTTCCCTCAGTCTGTGTTGCCATTGAGGATTATTTTTGCTCAACCTATGAAGAACATGGACATGATCATACAAGTAACGATTTTTTTTAAATAATTTTTTATACGTATATCCTATGGTATTGTACAGCAATTTGCTT